>JAQJVL010006487.1:0-28846 GCA_035578905.1 Stictocephala bisonia | reverse complement strand
GGTTTTAGCAGACAGGTCCTAATCGTTTTCTGCGCGTACGAGAAAAGCAGGGAGTGAACAACACACGAATCCTTGTATTAGGCCGAGGAACATTGAATTGTAGTTTTGACAATAGAGCCGAGTCGTCGAGCCCACCACCCACAAGCTTATGCAGGCAAGCCAACATAGCCAATTTCCGCCGCACACTCAGAGAGTCTAAATGAAATATCGATAGTAGCTCCGAATATCACTGTTGTAAAGTGACAAAATTCCTTGAAATACAAAAACCTCAAAAATTTTTTCTGAACATTCTCAACCATATCTGAGAGGTAAGCGTATGAAGGCATCCAGATAACTGAACCATATTCTAATCTAGATCGTACTAAGAAGCAAAATAGAAGTTTGACTAAATTAGCATTTTTTAAGAAATTAGTAGATCTACGGATAAGGCCTAGAACCACAAATGAAGATTTACACATAGATATAACATGATTAACAAAAGTAAATTTCTCATCAAACGTGATGCCCAGATCTTTAATGGAATTATTGGATGCCAGTTGAACGCCACCCATATTATAATAGTAGGGTATAAATCCTTCGATTTGGCAAATCGAAGGATAAAATTTTTACGGCAAAATAGACGGTATGTAGGCTGTGTGTGTAGACCGGCCGGTGGGCGAGGTCCGAGGTGGCGACGTCGAGGCCTTGCACTTGAGACATTTCCTGGTGCCGGCAGCCGATGTCTGCGAGACCTTGCACCTGACATTTCCCGGTTGGGTTTGGTGGGTTATGTAAAATGTTAAGGTCGACAGACAATTTTATTGATCGGTTGATCTTACTTGTTACATAACTGTTACATAACAGAATGTGAAGATCAACAACTACTGTTCTATACTTATTGTAAGTATAAATAAGTGCACTTCTAATGCTAAACTGCAGTCATGGCAGAGATTGTTGTGAAGTTTGCACCCCGATCCAACTACCAAACGCAACGGTTGTTACGTCAGCTGAGAACCATAGCTGACAATCTGATGGTCTGGGATGAAGATGAGGACCAGGTTCCACCAAATACAGCGGGTAAGTACAACAATAGTATTATTTAAGAATACATATATTTAGACTTTTGAAATAACAATACTCGGGCTATTTCCCTTCATCCCCACAAACTTTAAACTGAATGCTCCCTCCACATTCAGCTGTTGGATGTCATCATCCGTGAGGTTGTCATTAAAACGTTTAGGGAGAAACAATACCCTCTCCCCCTCAGGTGTCCCAATCCGCAGCATAATTGAAGGTCCGTACCTTGTCTGCAACCTCTTAGCCGACAATATTGTATAATCATAATCCTTCGTGAGATGTTTTGCCTCGATCCGTTCGGCGTAACTGTGTTCCGCAAGGCCGGAAAGCTTATTGACAAGACTCATATTTCTGCAAAAGTAACAAGACAATAGTCAGCAAATTGGTAAATGTAAAGACAAGAAAACTTAAAAAATATATTTTACACCATAGCTCAACATAACAATACAATTGTATTAAAATGTGTACAATATTGTTGAGTGTTCATTTAGTAGTCTAAGCATTCATACCGGTTAGTCACAAATTAAAATCTCTAAAGCTGTATCCTTTAGATGACAACATATTACCAACTACATATACAAACTCAATCACACTCACACATTTAAAACCCTAGTTAGGAAATTAGCGTAAAAAATACATGTACTATAGTATCACTAAATATCTCTAGATGACATTGTATAAAACCGTAACTGCTAAAATGACATGAGAAGATAAAATTACAGAACATCAGTTATACAAAACAAATTTCCATCATAGTCCATTTAACTATAATCCAATTGCATAATACTGTAAAGTTCCTATTCCATAGTCTAAGCACTTTCTACATGTTAGTCACCAATAAAAACTCCAAATCAAAGCCATATGCCTTAGGTAAATATATCACTACACAACTATTAAATGTGTATAATACCGTTAAGTTATAATTTCGTAGCCTAAGCACTGTTAGTCACAAATAAAACTATAAATTAAAGCTATATGTCTTAGGTAAATATATCACTATACATTTTTACTACAGCCCAACATAAATTTTTAAATGTGTTAAGTTATAATATCTTAGTTAAGCACTGTTAGTCACAAATAAAACTATAAATTAAAGCTATATGTCTTAGGTAAATATATCACTATACATTTTTACTACAGCCCAACATAAATTTTTAAATGTGTTAAGTTATAATATCTTAGTTAAGCACTGTTAGTCACAAATAAAACTATAAATTAAAGCTACATGTCTTAGGTAAATATATCACTATACATTTTTACTACAGCCCAACATAAATTTTTAAATGTGTTAAGTTATAATATCTTAGTTAAGCACTGTTAGTCACAAATAAAACTATAAATTAAAGCTATATGTCTTAGGTAAATATATCACTATACATTTTTACTACAGCCCAACATAAATTTTTAAATGTGTTAAGTTATAATATCTTAGTTAAGCACTGTTAGTCACAAATAAAACTATAAATTAAAGCTATATGTCTTAGGTAAATATATCACTATACATTTTTACTACAGCCCAACATAAATTTTTAAATGTGTTAAGTTATAATATCTTAGTTAAGCACTGTTAGTCACAAATAAAACTATAAATTAAAGCTATATGTCTTAGGTAAATATATCACTATACATTTTTACTACAGCCCAACATAAATTTTTAAATGTGTTAAGTTATAATATCTTAGTTAAGCACTGTTAGTCACAAATAAAACTATAAATTAAAGCTATATGTCTTAGGTAAATATATCACTATACATTTTTTACTACAGCCCAACATAAATTTTTAAATTTTTAAATGTGTTAAGTTATAATATCTTAGTTAAGCACTGTTAGTCACAAATAAAACTATAAATTAAAGCTATATGTCTTAGGTAAATATATCACAATACATTTTTTACTACAGCCCAACATAAATGTGTTAAGTTATAATATCATAGTTAAGCACTGGTCAGTCACAAATCCCTAAAGCTGTACATCTTAGATAATAACATATTACATACTGCTTAGTTGGTAGTCACAAAGTAAAATCTCTAGAATAAAGTCATGCCTTTTTAGATAACAACACATCACCAATCATTCATACATAACCCCCGACACAAAAAAAAAAAAAAAGCACCAAACGAAAAAATTAGTAGATTAGAACATTGCTATAAACTAAATACCATTTAGCTTATTCTTTAAATAACAATGTTGTGTGTTTGTGTTACAGCTGCCTTTATAGCACAAGCTGTGGGGACTGTTAAGATCTATTTAAAAGAGGTGGAACCTCCTAGATCATCGTCAACACCATACAAAAGGCCTACGGCCAAAATAAAGCCCTCAAGGGAAGAAGACAAGAATAAAAGAGAAAATTAGTTTTAAAAATAAATATATATACACACAAGTAGTTAATTTCATTACATGTAAAACCCTTCATCAAGTCCCCACCATATATGTGTGAGTAGCTTAAGTAAGCAACTATTATGCAACCTCATAGTAATCTATAAATACTTCAACTCACATCAAGGTAAACCAAAATTTTGCGTGAGTTCATGTGCAACATATTATACAAGGAAAGTAAGTATATATAAAATAACAATAAGGTTAACACAATGTTCATATATAACATATGTGTAGTATAAGCTTAAAGCAAGTTAAACATAATAATATTTGTACAGTTCCTAATAAGAAAAGTGCATAAACCAAACAACCACCTTATTCCAATTCTCACAACTAATAGCAACTGTAAAAGTGACAACAAGTTACTTAATAATAACTAGCAATTAAACATATCATGTAATACAATTTCTACATAACTTATAACGAAAAATCGATAAAAAATAACTTTAGCTTATCATATTATTGTACATAACATTTTAATCTACCAAAACGCACACACCCTATTCTAACCTTACACACTAGCATCAGAAACAACAACAATTCACCCAATAACATAACTGAGAGACAAAATCGATAAAAATAACTTTAGCTTAACATATTAAATATAATATTTATGTACCAAACGCACACACCTTATTCTAACTCCATCCACCAGCATCAGAAACAATAACAATTCACTCAACCCAATAATATTTCGCAATTAAACTTATAACACAATACAATCCTTACATAACATGAAAAATATGATAAACAACGGCACTAATGTAGGTACTTAAACTAATAATTAGCTTAATATATTATTGCATACAAAACTTAATAAAAGCCTATTAAAGACACACACACATACACAGTATAACTTAAACAGTACACTTACAAAACCAAACACCTAACCCATACTATGTAAGTATTAACATTTGCAAATTGCATACTGCATGAATAGAATTACCTTAATCTACAGTTAAAATTAAAATTTGCGATAAATTACGAGATTTAAAAAAATTCCATTTAATCAATAAGTGAAGTAATTTAGCAGTAGTATTAAATGGTCGGTTCTGGTAAAAAAAAAGAGCCCTAGTATAAATCACAAACTTAGCCAATGATAATTTAGACATTACGGCATGCCATTAGTTGTATTAACTACACCAATCACCCACTTACCCAAGCAGTACTGTGACAGAGTGTAGCACAACAACTGAGCCGTCTACCGAGATGCCTTCAATTTATACGTTTCTCTGGTATTGGGTGTGGTACACGTACACACACGTAGTAAACTCCCAAGTCCGAAGGATAAGCCGACGCCCAAAATCGTATAAAAGCAGCCCGTGAAACAGCTATTGGCACAGTCGCACCAGCACGATGTATCTGCTATGCGAAACGTGCCGAGAGGCCTATTTCCTTACAGAAGAGGCTAGATCCCGACACAACCTTATATGTATGGCAATTCAGCTATTATCATCCGCAAGTCGGCTTGGACAACAGTACCAGACTTCACCTCAACATCATCCTGCAGGCCTACCCATACAGTCTACTAGCAACATCACCGAGCAACCACCTGTAAAAAAGTCTTCACGAGGGCATTCCAACCACAAGAGACCATCACCCTCTTCATCGTCATCATCATCAAATCAACCAACCGCCAAGAAACAAAAACAATTACCAAAGGCTTCTGCATCTGCAATTGCTGCTGCTGTGGCATCATCATCATCATCCGCCACGCCAGAACATCCACCCAAGTTGCACTGGGAGATAAAGAAGTTCCTTTCAAGCGCAAAGGATTACACCATTAAAAATACAGATTGTTATTACAAGGACCTCGCATCTTTTCTACACGCTACACATCCTCTACTGATGAAACTTCTTACCAACGAAAGTTCTGCACACGGTACATCTGTCAAGTATAATATTGTAGTCGAGTGTCTCTATGATCATCCAGAGGATATACAAGACATCTTTAATTTCAAGACCTCTACAAAAACCATCCACTCCAAGGAAAATCTGGAAGACATGCTGCAACAAGATGCCGAGAAGTTGATGCTAGAATCGTCAGAGGCCGAGTTAAAGGGCAGTGGCTGGGGACTAGTGGCACCAACTTCGCTTACTTTACACGTAAGTTTATTTAGTCATTTAAAGCCTCCTGGGAAGAACACTAGTGTACTTCCAAAAAAAATCAGATGTAGAAAAGCTACATTAAACATTCAAAATAACGATGACAAATGTTTTATGTATTGTTTACTGGCAAAATCACTCCCACAAAACGTAGACTATGACCAGGTGAAACTAGATGAAAATTCTTTTACTCAGGTAGAAAACAAATATAACTTTGACGGTTTACATTTCCCTTTGTCTCCATCTCAAATCCACCTCTTTGAGAAACGCAACCCGGGGTGTAGTGTAAATGTGTTTGAAGTGGGCTCAGACTATCAAATAGCTCCGTATAGAATAGCAGACCGAGAACTAGATGATCATACAGACCTTTTGTGGATAAAAAACAACCAAATGTCACACTATGTGCTCATCACGGACTTTGGAAAATTAGTTAAACCTCAAGTGGCTAAAGGATCGAATAAAATTACTGTTTGCAAACGGTGCTTTTCATACAGAGAGTCACGAAATTGTAGTAAATCATGGTTGGTTGAACATACCTCTTATTGTGGAAAACACAAGCCGTGTCAGGTGTCCCTTCCACATATAAACGACAATCAACTGACGTTTACAAACTTCGAGACTCAGATTCCAGTACCTATAATAGTAAGTGCTGACTTTGAGGCTACGCTACTGCCTACAGCAAGTACTGACAACGCATATCAAACGCATGAACCCAACAGTTTTTGCACACTTGTAAAGTCGATACTACCCGAAACATTGCTAAGTGAGTTTGGTATATCAACTTTGCCCTACTTGAGACGATCAAACAATTCCGGTCAAGAGTTTTTATTACATATAAAAGACTTAGCTCAACGTGTAGAAGTACTGTATAACCGTAAACTTCCAGTAGTTCCATTGACTAAGGCCGAGGACGAGCTTCACAAGTCGAAAACTAACTGTGACCTCTGTGAGCGGTCTTTTAACGAGACTTCGGAAGAGTACGGTGGAAAAACACTGGACCATTGCCATATAACAGGTGCATACAGACACACATTATGTAACCGTTGCAACCTACGTTGTCGTACACCTAACTTCATACCAGTGTACTTCCACCATTTTAGTAACTATGATCAGGCCTTTATTTTGAAAAATCTCAACGTATTAGGAGGGTGTGAGGTAAAAGTAATCCCCTCAAACAGCGAAAAGTACATTTCTGTTTCTGTTCGAGTGGGTCAGATTTGGATACGGTTTTTGGATTCTTACCGCCTGATGTCCGCCAGTCTTGCAACTTTGGCCGATGGACTGACTACTGTGGAATTGGTAGAAAGCTCAAAACTAGTACAACCTTCTCAAGTACACCTGATCAGACAGAAAGGCCTGTATCCTTACGACTATGTGACGTCTTCAGCCGTATTTGATGAACCTCGACTACCCTCGCGTGAAGCGTTTTATAACCGCCTCAATGATGAGCACATAAGTGCAACAGACTATGACAAAGCTACCACCGTTTGGAATAGTCTAAATATGAAGACATTTGGTGACTATCATGACTTCTATCTAAAATTAGACGTATGTCTGCTGATGGACGCGCTGGTCTCTTTCCGTAGCGCTTGTTTAAAGTCATACAAAATTGACTGTTGCCATCACTATACGGCCCCAGGTTTAGCATTTAGCGCAATGTTACGGATGACAAAAATGTCACTAGAACTAATTACAGACTCTGATCAAATGCTAATGATTGAATCTGCTATAAGAGGTGGGCTAGTGCAGTGTAACTTGCGCTATGCCAAAGCAAATAATCAATTGTTGGAAGATCAGAGTGACTTCAAACCTGACAAACAGACCACTTACCTATTATACTTAGATTGTGTGAACCTATATGGCCACGCGATGACCTCTCCATTACCGTACGGTGACTTTAAATGGACAGACACAGTGCCTGACTGGTCTTCATTACCAGTTGACTCACCGTACGGCTATGTATTGGACTGTGATGTAGAAATTCCCGTATCTGTACATGACAAGCTGCAAGATCTACCCTTGATGCCTGAGGTAATGGTCCCTCCGGGAGGTAGAAATAAAAAGCTGCTTGCTACACTTTACAACAAAAAGCGGTACGTAGCTCATTACACTGTGTTCCAACAGGCCGTACTTCTTGGTCTGAAGGTGACCAAAGTACATCGAGCTCTTCGCTTTTCCCAATCTTCGTGGATGAAGAAATTTATTGAATATAACGCAGCCCAGAGAGCTAATGCAAGTAGTGAATTTTTAAAAGCATTTTACAAACTGATGAATAACGCTTGCTATGGCAAGACAATGGAGAATGTTCGAAACAGAGTGGACATTAGAATTGTTACCACGGACAAACAATATCAAAAGCTTGTACGCCAAACTCGTTTTGTTGAGAGAAAAATAATATCAGAAAATGTTGTGGCTATGCAAATGAGGAGAAATAATGTCAAGATGGACAAACCCATTTATGTTGGAATGACCGTATTGGATGTTTCAAAGGTACACATGTACCAATTTCACTACAGTGTAATGCAGAAGCATTTTCAGGAACCAATTGGTAAGATTGAATTAGCCTACATTGATACTGATGGCCTTATCTACTACATTACCACAGAGAAAGACTTACACGCCTTGATGTTAGAACCTAGTTTGTCTCAACACTTAGACAGATCAGTATACCCTGATGATCATCCACTTAGAGACGATACAAACAAGGGTAAGATAGGTACATTTAAGGATGAGTGTAAACATCGCGTTATGTATGAATTTGTAGGCCTAAGACCTAAGATGTATGCTTACCGTTTTAGCTCTACAAACAATACAGAAAAGCTGCGAGCAAAAGGCATTAAGGGTAGTTACGTGGAAAAGAGCATACGATTTCATCACTACACTGCCCTACTAGGAAAAAAGGCCTTAAGTCCAAAAAAATGAAAATTAAGTTAAGGTCAAATTAAGGTTTTGTAGGTGATTTTCTACCTTTTTTCGAGGTTAGAAAGCGGTAACTCCACTCTTTCAATGAGAAAAACGCTAACGAAATATGCCTTATGTCCTAAATTGTCTGACATTTTAGTGAAGAAAGCCTCAAGTGTAATCTTTGAAGAAAGATAGCCTCAAGTACAACTGTTTTTGTACTTAACGCTTTTTTACTTCAAATACAATAGAAATTGGAACCACGCCTTAACTCACATCAGATAATAGAAAGCCTTATATCCACTTGCCGGTGGGAGTTAAGGCCTTATTCTCTCTGATGATTTTTTTTCAAGTGGCTTTTGATGCTGTTTTTAACTAAAACTAACATGTAAGGAGGAAATTATTAGTTCCTTTGATGCATTTTTCAAACATTTCATAGATATTCCCCACATAACACTATGGCTTGACAACTGCTCCGCACAAAACAAGAATTGGTGCTTGATGACCTACCTTGTGCACATCATAAACTCTTTGGAGTCAGCCACTCAAACCATTGAACTGTACTTTTGTGAACCAGGGCACACATTTATGTCGGCTGATTCATTTCACCATCAAGTAGAACTGTCTCTCAGTCGCCACGGCAAAGTGTACGACTTTTCAGACTTTGAGAATGCTGTTGGAGCAACCTGTTCTGGGAAAACAGTGGTAAAATCAATGCAGCCTGGAGATTTCGCTGTATGGCCTTCTTGTGTCTCCAACCACAAGCTGAATAAATTTGTCACTCGCCCCTACCTGAACGACTTACTGTACATCAAGGCTGAACGTGGCAAAGATACATTGTTGTACAGACTTTGCTACGATGAATATTGCCCCCTTCAGGAACTCGACTTCATGTCCAAAAAGGGAGTTGAAAAGGCAAAGAGCCCCCCTACTTACTGGAATGCACCTCGAGGTATCTACTTGGCAAAGAAACAAGATATTGTTCAAAAACTGCTTCCCTTGATGCCTGAAAATAGGAAACATTTTTGGTTGGACTTGCCTGAAAGTAATGTTCCAGACCTGTGTGTTTCAGACGACATCTAGGCCTAGCCGAAAAAAGTGTGTTCCTAACTGTAAAACATCTTTGGTTTGTTCTTTGAGACTTTGAACTCTTTGTTAATGTTTAAACAGTCCTTTGGATAATGTTATTTCATTCTAATAACTTTTAATCCTGAATTTTTAAAGTAGCCTATTTTAAATTGTATAGGCCTACTTACAATAATTTCTACTCCAACCTAAGCTTTTTATTATAAATTATTTTCTTAAAATATGTTTAGGTATATTTCAAGTATAAGCCTAATTTAACTTTTGCAAAGTATTATAATATTACAAACATCTTTTTCAAACAAGACGTGAAAATGTGTTTTTAAGAACGGATTTCAATATAAGTAATGAAATGTGTTATTTTTTAAATGGTCCCACTCAAAACACAATCTATGTTTTATTATATTTGAGTAATGTTGTGTGAATAAATTTTGTAAAACACTCTCTGTGTTAGTCCTTTTTGACCCTAAATGGTTTTAAAATTTTAAAAGTAGATTTTAATGTAGGCCTAACAAAAGGAGTTTCATATCAATCAATAGTAATAAAATTAGCTATGTCTATTGAAAATTAAATTACATTATTATAGAATAATGTATGTCTTGTTATTTCACATATTATATTAAATAAGTAATTATTTATCAATCTTATAAGTTCATTAATAGCCTATCAACAAAAATATATCATGAGCCAACATGGGAGTTAAGGTTTTTATGTTACGGTTTGCAATCCTGTTTGGAGATAACAAGACCTTAAGTCCTATTTTATACCTAACAAATCCAAAATTAATTTTTTTTGTAACTAAAACTGGTTTTTTATTTTTTTAATCAAATTAATTAATCCTTTAAATATATATTTTAGAGAAAAAAGGGTGTGAAAATGTATATATTACGTTTTATTGAGTATCTCAATTTCAACTAAAGTGGAGTTAAGGCTTTCTTCCAAAGCAGGGCAGTACAAAAGTACATTGTTTTCAAATGATGTTTGTGAAAAGGCTCACTTTAACACTATCCGTAGCAAGTCGGGACGTTTAGTTTCCACAACTATAGTGAAAAAGTCTTTGTCGGCTGAAGATGACAAAAGACAGATATTAGATTGTGGAATACGTACCCTACCCTACGGACACTACACACTCGGTGAGGAGGACACCACTGTTGATACTCACTATGATTAGACAACCACAAGGACTATTTGACTTGGCCTCACTAGCTACTTGTAACGCTTTTGACATCTCACTAGACGTACCTAAAGAATTCGACCTGTTACCTTTACCTATTCAAAGAACCCTAAGACCAAGACTAAAGAGAAAATGGATGCGAGAAACTGTACTGCCAGACGACCCTTACACTTACGAGTACCGCTACCATGAACTAAGTCTACTGGACAAAGAGGAATTTGTAATGATAACTAACCATCCACTCAACATTTATCCAGACTACTGGCCCAGTCCATACAGTCATTACTCGGCACACATTTACTTTGAACACTACGAATTTAGGATCAACAACTGTGACCCACTATTGCTTTGTCGCAATTGTTTCCTAACATGTTGCTCCCCACAAAACGAAAGCTGGTTGGACATAGACTACGAAGACTATTGGAACAGTAAAAACTGGACATTTTACAATGTAACACGACACTACGTAACAAACAATCCCAGGAGGCTCATAAAACGAACGTTACGTTCTAGACGAGGTTGGTGTGATTGGTGTGTGTTGACCCCACTTTTTGAACTGTACGACTATGACAAATGTTGTGCCAACACTCATATGCACGATATGGACGATACGGATGAGGACACCGACCATGGAAGTGAATCTGAATACTATGACAGCAATCAAATATATGACGCTTACGTACACTAACAACACACACCAATCTTGTATAAAGTGTAAATATAATTGCATACTCGCTTTCCATGTACAAAATCTTTCAAAAAAATACCTTTAACTAAATTTGTTTATCACATGTATTTCAATGTATTGTTACTTCTAAACATATTCTTTCTTTCGTCTTCTCTGTTAATCTCTAAACCCATCAATAATTCTAATTTAGACCAATTTGTAAATAAGACTGAAAGAATTATTTTCCAACTTAAATATTTAGGTTTACATGTTGTATACTTGCTTTTATGTACATAGTCTTTGTTAGAATTGATATTTTCTTAAATTGACATTTAGCTTTAATACACCATGAAAAATTACCTTTAACTCAACTGTTTGATTATTTGTATCCGATGTATTGTTAAACGTTTTTTCTTTCATTCTCCGTGAAACTCTAAATTTGTTATGATTTTGATCAATCTGTAAATGTGACTTTATTTTTTCAACTTAAATGTCACACTTAGGTTTACATGTTGTATACTTGCTTTTATGTACATAGTCTTTGTTAGAATTAATATTTTCTTAAATTAACATTTAGCTTTAACACACCGTGTAACATTACCTTTAACTCAACTGTTTGATTATATGTATCCGATGTATTGTTAAACTTATTTTTTTTTTTTTTCTTTAATTCTCCGTTAAACTCTAAATTTGTTATGATTTCAATCAATTTGTAAATATGACTTTATTTTTTCAACTTAAATGTTACACTTAGGTTTACATGTTATTTACATCGGTTCAATAGCATTGTCAATAATTATTAGTATTAACTTTCCTGCTCTACCAAATGTAAATAAGTGAAAAAACATTTACTGTAAAATTTTACTATGTAAGTACTTACCTTGCTAATAAATTCTTGCTTTTTACCACATTTACAAAATCTTCTTCTTCTTCCATCAACCTTACTACACAACGAGGTATATGCAAATAATCCAATAAGACAAAGTTTAAGAATAAGTTATTTTATTGTACAAAGTAAAGTAATTAGTTGTTACAGTATTTTAGATTGTTAAGTACAAAATCTATTAGGTTAGAAACACAATAGCGTCGCACCTCTGAATCTATCCACATCGATGTAGCAGTAGATGGTGACCAGTAGTTGTCATCGTAGTCATAATCGTCTGAAACAGCAGCCGCTACTTTTAGACGTTTTTCGTCGAGATCTTGCAGGAATTTCGGCAGGTCGTTTGACACTTGTTGTATTACCTCAGGGCTTAGTGTACCACTTCCACCTCTGACATTAGGTAATGGCTTGTACCTACGGGTAAAGTAACGTCCATAGCGATGTACCAATTGTTGAACTATGGGCGACCATTCGGCTATGACTGAGCGATATGCTTCTATGCAGGGAAACATACGTTTGAGAGCCGACCATCCAGCGGAGGTAAACGGAATCGGTTGTGGATTGGCTGACATCAAAGGCGTTGGTGGCTCAGTGATGGTTTGTCTAAAGTTGCGAACCACCAAACTCGTGTCCGTTGTTGCCGCCGGCTCCAGACATATGCCGTTCAAATAGAGTGGATAGAATCGTACGCCTTCTTCAAAGAAGCGGTCTACTGTGTTCAGTACAGCACTACTGCGTAGTCCAATCAGGTCTTCAAAGGTCAGGTTGGCGTGTTGTTGCCCATTTACGAGGTAGATAGATGGATTGTAGTCTCCAGCACACTCAAGACCGACCACTGCGAAAGCTTCTGCGGCTACCTTGTAGGCTTGACGTAAAAGTAGACGTGGTTCCCATGGTTTTGGTGGCGGTGGTGGCGGAGTTTGATGCTTGTAGGTGTAGTAGTTCACTTGAGGAGGCAGTGGTGGTGGTGGTGCAGGTTGAGCATTGTCATCTGTAAGCGTTGCTAGTAAAATTTCCACATCCATAACCGGTGATGATGATGATGGTAGTTCGACTGCCTTACTTTTGCGACGTTGTTTCACTACTTTGTTCAAATCTTTGCGTGCTGCAGGCAGTGTGTGTGGTGTCTGATCCATGACTGACGCTAGATCCCCTCATTGTGCTCAGCAGACCGTCAAGGCTGCCGACCAGACAACCTTGAGCTGCTGCAGACATGTTCCAGCAGGTATAACCACGCCCTAGATGACCTCGCCAGACAGCCTTGGTATGAGCTGCTGCAGATATTCCTCTAAATCTATTTCTTGTGCTAAACGTTTTACAAGCTCACGTAAACGTACTTCTAACCAAAGTAACTGATCAGCCAAATCTGTTTTGCTAACATAAAATTGTTCTACATAACCTAGTAATCTATCACCATCTTCAGCCCGTAACTCCCCCTCCTTTGGCCGCTTAAGCGGGTGGCCAAATTTGTCTATTAATGCTCGCATGAAAGTGACAATGGTCAGTGAGAGACAGTTATTTTATAGTTTGATCTTGTTTGAGAATCTCTTCTTCAAGCACTCTTCTTAAATTCAATTTTAAATTCTCGTTTCCAATCGCGTCTGTAATAGTCTTGACAAGTGTACGTAAACGCTGTTCTAACTGCACAAGTTTATCCGATAGTTCGCTACGACTTACGTACAGTTTTTCTAAGTAATCTCTGTCCATAGTCTGGGTACTGACTGTACGTAGTCCACTTGGCTCCTCTTCCTTCCCCTCCTCCTCCTCCTCCTCGTAAATAATGGACATTGAACGTCCAAACTTGTCGATCAGATAATGCTGTTTCATTGCAGAATATAGACTGAATATATTACTAGCCTACGTTGCATTATATCCAACTGCGGCTGTTCATACCAAGCCACTTAACGTACATTCTTTTTCCTTTTCTTTTGAGGATTTTTTCCACTAAATATGTGTCTGGATAGTTGGTTTTCTGCAACTCTGCCTCGTAAAAAGCTCCTTTAATATCATCACCTTTTAAGTCGCGCAAATAGTAGACTGGAGGTCTAGTGGGTTTCACTCGATAAATGGTAAAGAGTTCTGTACTCCAAGATGGCGTGTATCCCTTATTAAACAGTGTCTTGTACTTTGATACTCTTACAGTATCATTGATTTTGAACTTCATTTTATGGGGAACAGATCGAGGGTTTAGTTTATTTTTTAAGAGTTTTTCATGTTTTGCTGTCACGTCTTTAGGTCGCATTCCAGTAGACCTGTGGACTCTCGCGTTGTATAGCTTTAAGAGTTGTGGCAGTGTTGCTAGCCACTTGTAATTTCCCTGTAAGCTAAACTGCTTCCAAAGCCATGACTTTAAGGTTCTGTTAAAACGTTCCACTACAGATGCCTTCAAGTGTGTAAACGTGCTATATAGATTTATACTATGATCGTTCATCAAGTTGCGAAACTCTTTGTTGTAAAACTCTGTACCATTGTCACATTGTAAATTGGCTGGCACCCGAGGGTGACTTTGTTTCAAAACTGTTCGCATGGCGGCCGTTACGCTGCTTCCTTTTTTATCACGGACCGGTACTGCCCAAACGTACTTAGACAATACATCAATCACAGTCAATATGTACTTGTTACCTTTGTTAAAGCGAGCATAAAGATCCATTTGACATAAGTCCGCCTGCCACAAATCATCAATACCCTTGACGTAAACTTTGCGTCTGGTAAAATGTTTTCTGGCCGGCTTGTGCAACTCGTTGATAATGCCTCTTCGAGCAACTTCCATTGTCTGACACTTTAAGTTATTCAATTATTCTATTTAAACGCAACAAGTTTACTATGTGTTCAATTTCCTCATTATGAGCGGTGTGGCCGGCTTTTTGTGACATTATGAGTAGTCTAAGTCTGTTTACTAGTTTGTTAACATTAAACTGCACAATACCTTTACCAAGTGAACCTTTTGCTTCCCCCTCCTCCTCCACCTCCTCCTCCTGTACTTTTTCCTCTGTCTTTTGACGCGTAGGAAATAGGACAGAGATTACAGACAGGTACTTTTTACCTTTATTGCGGTTTACTGGCTTTTCGGCAGAATACATTTGCCGATGCGCGTTTGTTAACTTTAGGATTTCTCTGTATGCATTCAAATCGTCACCGTCAAGTAGATCCTTGTTTGGCTTTTGTTTAAACAACAGTTCCAACAAGCCGATTGTAGCTTTATACTTGCGGTTTCGCACAATGACTTGTAACTTTTCGAAAGCAATCTTGGAATTGCCAATTACAGTTCCTCCCCTACCATCTGCTCTTACACCGTACGTACTATCGAGCTGGGTACGTTCTTTTGGATCAGATAATTTTTTCAAGTATGCCCGTACAATAGGTATTACATCCACATCCGTCTGCGTCGATGTATCCATAGTTTTGTTTAAATCTTCCCCATCTTCTTCTTCTTCTTCTTCTTCCTCTTCAATCTTTGCTTCCTTTTTTATCTCCTTTTTTACACTAAACGGTGGTGGTGGTGGTGGGACGTTTTGTAATGCTTCCTGTACAGTTTTCTGTAGCGGCAGTACAATCGGCTTGGCCTTTTCTTCAAAATACCGTGTCATATCGTCAGTGCTGCGCAACAGATCTTTATATTTCTTTCGTACCGCACTAGTCATTTTGATAAGTTCCTCCTTTACTTTTCGCTCTCGATTAAGTTCTTCGACACGTCTGTTCATTGTGCTAAAATGAGCCAAGCACGCGCTCTTTGGTCCTTTATATATCGCTAATGAACGTGTCTAAACCGCATCTGTAGCGACCATTATTCTTTTCACAGTCCTTGTTGATGGTGACAAATCCGTAGGGCGAGTTGCGTTCCCAGCACTCTTTGCATAGTTCTTTAAACTGATCAAAGGTCATGTCGCCATTTACATGATCGCTGTACACGTGTTTCAAGTTCAGTTCGTCCTGTTTGAACAGCATAATGAGGTTCACATTGTCTCGCAATAGGTGTTTGGGTAGGCGTGCGTACGTTTGAGTAAGGTAAAAAGAATCCGTGTTCATATGTCGACCCATGCTAAAGAAACGTTTCATTTGCTCTTGACTTCCATCGCTGGCTACATCATCAAATATGATCACGGAATTTGGGCGCGAAGTGTCAAGCACATCTTTACTGTCGCTGTATGTAAAGTAACCAATTTCCGGTATTAGTTTGAACATTTGTGCCAACAGTTGATATTTCGGCTGTTGTAATGATTTACTATACACGTACAGGTTGGCAAACTTAAGGCCCAAAGGGTCAACAATTAGTCTGTACATTAAATTAGTCTTGCCACAGTTAGATGGTCCACATATGACGCAACGAATGCTTGCCGGCAACAGTGGCCCATGTTTGGAGGTGGACTGCTTCTTTTTTAGTAAAGCGTCCAGCACATCGGTGTTTATGGCGAATGTAGTACTTTGCTTTTTGAATTTCATCGTTACACTGATTTGCAAGGATTGATGCCACTCCTATATAAAGAGCTAGTCTTGTAGAAGTTGTTTCATTATGAGAAAACCGCGCTACGGAGGCAGAGGACTGATTAATAGCGTAATCAACAGGCTTCCTTTTGAACTGCATTTGGGCGGTTATAACTTTTGTGGTCCAGGCAAAAGGCTCCAGGAGCGTTTAGCAAGAGGTGACCGTGGTATTAACCCGCTAGACGAGGCGTGCAAAGAACACGACATCGCTTACAGTCGACACAAGGACTTGGAGTCACGACACAAGGCGGATCGCGTATTGGCAGATAAGGCTTGGAGACGTTACAAGACGGGAGACGTACCGTTTGGGGAGAAGGCAGCAGCTTGGTTTGTGACAAACGCTATGAAGGCGAAAACAGCGATGGGTAGTGGTATAAGGAGAAGGAGACCGAAGAAGAAGGGCTTGACTTTTGGAAAGATAGTCAGCCACGCCAGGGCGGCCGTACGTGGTTCTGGAATTGCTAGAAAGGACAACAGCAGCAGAACGTTAAAACGTACAGCGCAGATAGCCTTGAACGCTATTGCGCGGCTAAAGAAAAAACATGGTGGTGGCAACAACTACTTTAGGATAATGAAAAAAGAACGTGTCTTGGCGTTGCCGAAAAGTGGAGGGGTTCTACCGTTACTGCCGATATTTGCTGGCCTTAGTGCTATTGGCAGTTTGGCAGGAGGTGCCGCCGGAGTGGCCAAGACCATTGCTGAAATTAAGGATGGTTCAAAAAGGCTGGCAGAGCATCAACGTCACAATGAGACTATGGAAGCGATTGCTTTACGACGAGGTAGAGGACTCTACTTACAACCGTACCGAAAGGGTCTTGGTCTCCACATGACACCCTACTCAGCGGTGCGAAAAAACTATTAAAGTTGTTGCCCGACCGTGCGTTGTACGACAAGGATTTGACGTTCTACGCTCAGCTCTTTGCAATTCCTAATTTTAGAGGAGTTTTTATGCGCGATGCTTTGCCATTACGACCTTGGAAAAATGAGTCTACCATTGTGAATCTTGACAGCAGCAGTGGTGCTGGCACCCACTGGGTCTGTTTCAAGAAAAAGGGCAATCGAGTTGATTACTTTGATAGTTACGGAGATCTGCAGCCTCCAGTAGAAGTGCAACGCTACCTAAAGGGCAACTTCATATCTTACAATCGTACTGACTACCAGTCTGTACACACTGAGAGCACGATTTGTGGACACCTATGTTTAGCATTTTTACTGACCTAATAAATTGCTTATTAACCCATGTTTGCGAGTGTTTTACTCAGTCATGTCTCTGACGCTTACTTTCAGCGGAACAAAGTCGGAGCTTGGGTCGGAATTTTTTCCACCCATACATTTGGATGACGACGTTTGGGAAGTGGGTCTACTTAGTCTTGAGACCTAATGTGGACAGTACAAACAATCTACTTCACTATGGTGGTGCCGATGGTGGGGTGCTTTCTATACCAGAGGGTACGTATAGTGTTGATCAGATTTCAGCCTATATACAGGCTGAACTGAGTAAGTTACCCAACAGACCTGTCGTACGAATAACCGTGAGCAACAGCACTCTCCAAACGAGCATCAAGTCCTCGGTTTTAGTGGACTTTACAAAAGGAGAACTCGATTGGTGGGTTGCTGGGGTTTAAGAAAGAGGTTATTAAACCCGGTCAGGTAGCTACAAGTGGAATGGTGGACATTTTTCGGATCAACACGATTCGTGTTGAATGTAATATTGCCACCGGTTCTTATGTTAATGGAATGCCGGCCCATGATATTTATCAATTCTTTCCCACCGTGCCGGCCGGCTATAAATTGGTAGAAACCCCGAGTCCAGTCATTTATGTACCTGTCACCGTGCATAATATTGACAACGTAACCCTACGAATTATTGATCAAGACGGTAAATTGGTGAATTTTCGTGGAGAACGTATTACGATACGGCTACATTTAAGGAAGCAGCAGTAATGGGTTTCGTTTATTGGAGTAGGAAGCCAACCTATTTAATGGCGGCGCGCAAATATAAGTTTACTAGTGACAATCGATCTGTCAAACGATTAACACGTACAAATCGGAGATTCTTGCAATCCCTAGGATATACTACCATTACATAATGAACGATATGTTGAACATTATGCAGAGTGTGCCGTTTGATGATACGGTCACGCATATGGAGTGGCATACTCATCTTCCCTACGCTTCAATGACTTTGAACAATAATGATGAAATACGTATACCAATACAGCAGCAGGATTTGTGTGTAATACCATCCCTCTCTTATCTATATGTTGAGGGTAAGCTACTTTTAAGCGATGGCAACGCTACTGCCGCAACAAAGTTTGTCAATAACGCAATAGCTTTTCTCTTTGACGAGATGCGGTATGAATTGAACGGTGTAGAGATTGACAGGGTGAAGAATCCTGGTATTACTACTACACTAAAGGGGTATGCGTCACTGAGTGAATTGGAACTGAAGAGTACCGGATGTTGGGCCTCTACGTCTGCTAATCTGCAGTACAGACTTGATGAAGATAATGTTGACAAGAAGGGGAACTTTAGCTTTTGTATACCTCTTAACTGACTTTTTGGTTTTGCCGAAGATTACAAGAAGATTATGGTGAATGCACGCCATGAACTGGTATTAATTAGGTCTTCTGGTGACAAGAATGCTGTTATGTGGGATAAGGACTCTCCAACCGCCACTGTGGAATCCATTAGGGTAAGTTGGATAAGTTAAACTGGCGAATGCCTTACGTAACTTTAAGCGATAAGCAGCGTGTACAGCTGCTAAAGTATTTGAGTCGAGGTACTAGCATACCTGTGGAGTACAGGTCATGGGAATTGTACGAGTATCCGGCGCTGCCAAATACTTCACGGCAAACGTGGGCTGTAAAGACTGCTTCTCAACTGGAAAAACCAAGGTATGTGATCGTGGCTTTTCAAACGGGCCGAAGAAATGAAATGGAAAAGAATGCTGCTCACTTTGATCATTGTGATTTGACCAATTTAAAATTACATCTTAACTCAATCTCGTATCCGTATGATGATTTAAAACTAGATTTTGGAAACAATCATTACGCAGTTTTGTACGACATGTATACTCGTTTCCAAGAGAGTTATTATGGAACAATTACGCGCCCACTGTTGAGCAGAGAACTGTTTAAAAGAATCGCGCCTATTGTAGTGATCGATTGCTCTAAACAAAACGAGACCTTGAGATCCGCACCTGTTGATATACGCATTGATTTTGAAGCGGCTAACCAGTTTTCTCAAAACACCTGCGCTTACTGTCTAATTATACACGATAAATCGTTTACCTACGATCCCTCTACAAATCTTGTTCGCAAGCTTGTTTAGGGGGCGTGGCTTAGTGCTATAAATTGGTGGGCTGAGGTTGTGCTACAGTCAGTGTGGCAGCAGCAGCATCATGGTCAGGAAGGCAGTCATCGACTTTAGCGCTTTTGCCGCCCAGGACGGTACGTCTATAATTAAGGAGCTCTCCATTATGGACGTTGACACAATGTGTGTTCAACACTGGATCTTTAGACCACCAAAAGAAAACACTCCTTCAGGCTGGAATGACACTGTGCGCCGTAACCGGTGGCTAAGTAAACACTATCACGGGCTGGATTTTGATGCTGGATTCACTGACTACAAGATGCTGGGTGAAGCGCTGCAAAGCACTTGTGCTGACATAGAACTACTCTACACGTCGACTCTGGAAAAGTCAAAGGTACTGGGGCGACTGTTTGACAACCGGCGTGTTGTGTTCAGTTTGGAGGAATTGGGATGTCCACGTTTGCCAGAGAAACTAATCCCGACTGAGAGCAGTGAGGAAGAACTAGAAGACCCTCCGTGTCTTTGGCATAGCATCTACGCTTCTGGATTTAACTGCACACAGGCTAATGTTAGCAAGATGGCGTCTTGGTGTATGGAAAACTTGTCCAAGATCGACATGACTGAGGTGTCGGTGCGTGAAAGGACATTCACTGATTGGAAACATACAACACCCACTCCTCGACAGTTGGCCGAACATGGGTTTGTAAGGATTGCCGACACTGTGGACAGCACAAAGTGTGTTTACTGTGGAGTCATTTTATTTAGGTGGGAACCTTATGATGACATAGCTCATGATCATGAGTTCAACTCACCGTTCTGTAAGTACATTCAGTACAGGCGGCAAAAGTCGGAAAAGGAAGCGGAGGAAACCTTTTTGAAGCAGCCCAAACAAGTCTGCGATATTGAACTTGTCGAATTATGCAATGCTTGACATTCTCCAATCCTCTAGTCACCGCAGTACATATTATATACGAAGAAGACAGAAATTCCCCATGGATTTTTGTTGCTGCCAACCGAATCAGGTTTGAAGCTCGCATTGTGAAACTGACGTCACTCCTATCAGCAGTCATCGAACGTAAATTAACACATATAGCGAATTGTACAAAAACTGATCACAGCTCCTGTAGCTTTTCAAAATAAATGTATACTACTTTATTCATCTTTTTTTCTTTCTTTATTCCCATAACATGTTTTCAGACGAACATATTGCGCTAGACTTCAATCTCACGGACCACCCATCACCTCGACAAGTGCAAGAACTCGACGTCGCCACCTCGGACCTCGCCCACCGGCCGGTCTACACACACAGCCTACATACCGTCTATTTTGCCGTAAAAATTTTATCCTTCGATTTGCCAAATCGAAGGATTTATACCCTACTTATAATATGAGTAAACTATATTTTTGTCAGATCTTTTGGAAAAACGAATAACAGAACACTTATCCAGATTAAATTTTAAATTATTGGAACTCCATTGAAAGAGATTGTCTTAATAATCTTGTAACTGCATACAATCATAAACACTATCGATACTTTTGAAGATTTTTAGATCATCCGCATACATCAAAAATTGACAATTTTTTATTGATGATGTGATATTATTTATGAAAATAATAAACAGAAGTGGCCCTAAATTAGATCCCTGTGGAACTCCAGACTCGGGATGGAAATTGAATGAAACAGCTCCTTTATAAGAAACGTACTGAATTCTTCTTGATAAATAGGACGCAAATAATTTTATTAATGAAGAAGATAAACAAAAATAATGTAATCTTGAAAGCAATGTCAAATGATCCACTTTATCAAACGCTTTCGCAAAATCTGTATATATGACATCTACTTGACCACCCTTATCCAAGGCAGATATACAGAATTCACTAAAATTTAACAGATTAGATCTTATTGATCGGCCAGGAAAGAACCCATGCTGATGAGGACTAATAAAACTTTTTACGTGATAAAATAATCTATTGTACAGTATGGACTCGTACACTTTGGCAGGAGTTGACAAAATTGATACAGGCCTATAATTTCGTATTTCACATTTCTGGCCTTTCTTAAAAATAGGGGTAACTTTTGCACGTTTCCAAACAGTAGGAAATTGAGAGTTAGAGATAGAAATATTAAATATGAGAAGCAAATGAGCAACCAATAAATCAGAACACGCCTTGAAAATGAAAGGATGTAGACCATCAGGACCAACAGAAGTTTTAGGTTTTAATTTACGAAGAGCTAGCAACACCTCATCATGGGTAACAGCGGGCAGTGTCATAGCAGGAATACCCGACACGGCCGGCGAGCGGAGTGCGCGGCTCCACAGCTCTTCACTGTCCAGTTGGCAGTGGTCATACACCGAGCTAAAGTACTGTGCAAACTTTTCAGCTATCTGTGCAGGGCCCTCTACCTCTTCCCCATCTAGTCTCATAACAGCTGGTCTGCCATCCGTCAATCATAGCTTATTAATCACATTCCAAAAAGATTTAGGGTTCAACTTTAAATTGTTTTCTACATTATTAATGTGATTTTGGAATGCTTTCTTTACATCAACTTTAATTTTACTTCTTATTTCTTTATATACATTAAAAGTGCCAGAAATTCTGTACTTAAAATATTTTCGTCTAACTTTATTTTTTTTTCTTAATCAAATTAATCAATTTATTGGCTAAATGTACAATAATATTGATGTAAGTTGAAAACGAATTATACGTCAATATCATTAATTAAAATAGATAGTTATCAATTTTTAAAACTATTTTGATTTATAAGTCTTTGTACTTAAAACTTCGCTCTACAGCCCTGCAATATTTTATAATATTTACAAATTTGATGAGTAGTTTTGTTTGGTCTTTAACATACATATGAGTCAAACATTTAAAAGCTTTATAATTTGTCAAATATTAAACATCATTATTTTATATTTTATTAAATCATTAAACCTACAATAAAACACTTTTGATATATTATACTATAATATTTGAGATGTTTCATAGTAAAATTTTTAAATTAAACCTATATTATTATGATTTATAAGTCTATAATATATAAAACCAAATGAATTAAATTTACATATTGTGTTACCACATAGTTAGTGTTTGAATATTTCCAAATATATTTAAGGAGTTGTTAGAAAACAAGTGTTTTTAAAAAGCAGATGATTGAAGGAGCCAACGAGAGGAGGTCTCTTTACAATCATCTAATTGTACGAGAACAAGGGCTGTTGGTGAACTAACGGTCTAAACACACAAAGTAAACACAATTATGTTCAGTAATTCAATTGTGCAGGTTACGTCTGGTTGGAGGCTTTGATCTCCATGTTTAGGTGGCTTCATTTAAAAATATTTTCCATACCTTTACTTTCAGTGTGTTTTAAGCTCTTCGAATATAGATTGTTTAGCGTTTATTGGTCGAATCCATTACAGTCGATTTTATATATATATATATATATATATATATATATATATATATATATATATATATATATATATATATATATAAATATATATATAATTTATTGCAAAATTTCTTGCCTCTAACTATCAGCTGTTTTGAGGTCCATTATTTGAGCACTAGTGTACTCCCCCATGTAAGTGTAATCTAGTTTAAACCATCAATATTGAGAGACCTCGCTAACTAATCAAGTTACAGGCACAACTACTCCTATATCATGAGACACATATTCGTGAGTAATACGTTCAAGAATAATGCTTTATGGTATATTCTTGTAATCGTAGCATATAATAATAATAATAATAAGAGTCACAGTAAAAAAATGTCGTAATACATATGTTTGTGTAAATAAAGACATAACACTTAATTTAAATATATTTATATTACTGATTTAACAATAAGGAGGTAATTTATGATATGGTAGTAAATTAAAGCCACTACTACAGTAATCGATGGCTGGTTATTTTTATTGCGTTTTAAAATTATTTGAAAATAATTATTGAAAGAAAATTATTATTTACGAACTTACATGAGAGAAAGTGTTAATTATTGTCTACTTTAGTTCACTAGTCACATTCATTATTCATTCATCATTCATCTCTAAGACGCCGATCGTAGAGATATGGGCGAATATGAGGCGTGAATGAGTGTGATGAGTGTAGATGAACGAGTGTAGTTATTGTTACTATCTGAGTTCGACTTAGCTCAGAAAGGACTATTTTTAATAGCCCAATAGCCAGTGCAACTATGGGACCTACAGCTTTACGTGGAATCCGAACCACGTAGTGTTGATCTGATTTACAGCTAACTGACGTCTGTCACTCAGTTCTCTCCCCTACACAACATCCGAACCTTGACTACCGTTCAAAACGGACACTCCAGACTTCTCTAGTAATGTCTACGTCGATGGCAACCATTAAGCGGACGCCGTGTTGGTATTAAGAGGACCGAGCATGGAACCTATCGCCTACAACCTCCCAAACACTTTGTCCGCAAGTAGCTGAGTTACAGCACTGCGCCACCACTGCCGACATTGTTGGAACCAGTCTCAACACAATTTTCCTAGAGTGAATATAGGCTAAAATAATGTAATATTTTATTGTAAGATATTATTATAAATCTATGTACTATGTATCATAATATTATCTTACAGCATATGTTGTATTTAAACTGATATTATAATTTTATTTTATTTACATGCTTTGAATATTACTTGAGAGACCATTTACACCAAATTAGTTCATTCCATAATAAAGTTTACTGTGGAGGTCTTTGAGCTCATTTCATTTTCTTATGGATTAAAATTATTAATACTTTCTCATAAATAAATACGACAGTAAATAAATAATAACAATGGTAAAAACAAATAACAATAGTAATAATCTGCATACGAATAAACAATTTTTTTGAATTGACTATGTAAATTGATAACAAATAATAAATAATAATCATAATAACTTGCATATGAATACAACATTTGTGACTAGACTATGTAAATTGATAACAAACAATAAATAAACATATAACAAAGAAATACAACTAACAATTCTTCATTGACACAGATGTAAAGTGCAAAAATAGAGCCTGAATAAAATGTAATTAAATAAAAATTAAGAATATAGTAAAATATTAATTTAGTGATGGGCAGAAAAATAGTTTATTCATGCATTAAATATTATTCACCCAGCAAAACATTTTGATTTAAATTCTTTTGGAGGGACAAAGAATAAGTCCAATTCATTATTAAGTGACATTAGTATATTGAAGTAACTCATGAGCATACACATACACAGTTAAATTAATTAATAATGGATATATATAAAACCAGATTAATTATTGATATAAATGGGTTAATGAAGAGAATATACGCAGGGAATGGTAGTTAATGTAATTAGAAACCATGTTAATTGTCTTTGTTACTTAGCATTAAATGTCAATAGTTTAAGTCAAGTTTGCTTCGCGTGGATAGCATCACTCTTGTATATACTTTATATGCTTTTCATTTAGTTTCACTTTATGTTTTAATAAAAACTGCCGTAGATTAGGGTTGCAATAAGAACCCAGGAGATATTTTGGTAAATGGCGTTGCTTCAATAGTAGATATTTTCTAAAAGAGCTTCAAATTTGCAGATATTTAACAAGATTAGTTAGAATCCCTCAGTTTCGGAATTTTTTTTAGTTCTCTTCTACTGAATTTCAGCTCACATTGCAATATTTTAAAAATACTTTTTTAAGTGATAAAAAGAACAATTTGGAAATATAAAATACTGTAATGGTTCAAAGAGATCTATTGTAGTACATATGCTATTTACTGTTTTACCATCATTTTTGATTAACCTTAAATTTTGGTAAGCGGTTTATGTGTACGCGATGACTTAAGTATGTAGAGAAACAATCTGCTACTTAAATTACTGATCTATTACTATTTGTTAGCCCCTTTGGGTTTTAAAAGTACCATTATTATTCAAACTTGAATTCCTGATGTATTCGGCTTTAATGCCAAAGTAGCATATTTAAAATTAAAGGAGATATTATATTATTCGTTGAACTTACAGCTGAGAAACCCTATATAACACAACCTGGGGATCAAAGGATTAAAGGTAATTTTTGAATCCACCAGTGACCAAGCTGGTGGACTCCATCTCAGAGAAAAGTATACAAAGGTCGCTTTCTTATTTTTGAAGCGAACGCTTCAGTGGCAGTTATAAGTTGCAACTAATTTAAATCTTTATACATCTATATTAATGGTTACTTCGTTTATTGCAGGTACGAAGGGGGATAAAAGAGGTACTTACAAGGTGGTGGACCTATCATCGCATGACACAGGAGAGACATAACTACTCAACAACATTTTTGGGCACTTTGGATGTGACCTTCTTATCTGTGCAAGGATGGAATCCCTCAACAGTTACCCACTCGTAGATGACTCGTTGTTGCTTGACATTGTAATCTCTCTGTAACGTCACAATCCTTCAGTCAAGGCTACTGGCGATTAAGTTGAGGTTTAGATAAATAATGTTAACTTAAATGGTTACCTAAGAAATATCATACTGATAAAGGCAGTATTTAATATTACTAATTTTGGACCCACTTTTTATATCAAACTGTTACGATCAGCCACAAGCAACATGCTTTAGTAGTTGCTATGATTATTACGACACATTAACAACATTAAAAAATAAGAAAAGTCAATAATGGACATAAACCGGTAATATCGCTTGTGTATCGTTGTATCAAAAAAGGTTATGAGAATCGCCTTACCTAATTAACCTACTGATTGGTGAGTAAGTACGTTGTCTCCCTTATTACAGATTTATTAGTCAGATTAAACGATTTTATGTTTAAGTAAACTAAGTACTAATTAGTTATAAAATGTGTTTTCCAATTTTTAGTATCATGTTTTCATTTCTACTCATTTTTTACAATCGCGTATTTTTTTGCTGTGATTTTAAAAAGAATTATTTACGGGCACTTTTTCTATTCTTTTCCGTAATTTCACTATTACTACCTTTTTTTGTTTATGTTAATTCACTTCCAATACTTTTCCCGTTAATTCAATACCACTTGATAAATATTCTATTGCTCTAAAAACTGTTCTCCAATCATTTTTATGTCCACTGTAATATTCCTTATCCGCTAGGAATCCGATATCGCTGGTCTTATCTTATCGCTTTCCAAGAACTTACACACAGAGAACGCATTCGGTGGTAAGTCAATCATTGGATTTACCAGTTCGTGATCAACTTAAGAAGCCAACTAACCTTATATAACCTGACCTAACCTAACCAAACCATAATTGCGATAAAAAACAAGTAGTAGTAGTAAAGTAACGGAAAAAATAGTGATAGTGAATTAACCGAAAACGTCCATTTTTGTAATATGTTAAGGAAATAAATGCACTTCATTAATGTTTTCTATTGAATGAGTTGTCCTTCAAAACGTTTAATCATAGAGTAATCAATATTTTTTTGAAAAATTAAAATATAAAAAGTAATTATATATTATAAGTTCTCACTAGTTTATTTATTTATAACCAACCAAAAAGTATATACAACTGTTTAAACTAGAGAAGAGAATTTTTAATGAATGTTATTATCCATAAAAGGGCTTATTTGACAACTACCTACCTATTTTAAGGTATTAATATTCTAAAATATATTTGAAAATTCATAAAATATTTTAACGTGATTTCCCCAACTTAAATCAATGTTAATCAATTTTAAGATTGCATTAGGAAGATTTATAATTTAATTTTTTGTTACTGTTATCTCATTTTATAACTTTTAAAATTTTATATTGAACGATCTGGAGTTGAGAGATCTAATATAGTTGCATATAATGTTTGAAATGACTCATAAAAATTCAAATATTTATATTAAAAGTCCTTTAAAAAAATCACCAATTTAAAAATGTGTTCACATCAAAGTCAAATCTTATTTAAATAACTCACAGTACATAAAACATATTATGAAATTTTATACAGTTTTTTCCCTTTCAGTAATACAATTGCATGTTGACGAAAACAGTTAAAGTTGCTAAGCTTGTTTTTGTACTAAAATATAAAATGCATTTCTTAATGTATATTATATTTTGTATATTATATGTATATAATACATATTAGGAGCTATATATATATATGTATATATATACATATATATATATATATATATATATATATATATATATATGTATATAAATATATTTGGGAATGCACCATAATATTTGTGCATTTTGTACTTATATTGTAATTATATTTGTGCATTTTGTGCTTACATTGTAATACATTTGTATTGTGTGACGTTTACTTGCACTGTATATATACCAACGCGTATTATACTAATTAAAAACTATTTAATGTATATTACAAAGCCTTAGTAAATTCCATTGATACAATGTATTACACAGTGATAAATCAGCCACTAAATTACAATTACATGGTATATATGTATACATTTACTGGTAAGATTTTTCAAAGATTTAACTTTTTATTGAATGAAGCTAACCTTGAGTAAATAAGTACAATAATTTAACTTAGCGTGAAAATGGTAAAAATGCTTTAAAAGTGTAACAATTTTTTCCAAACAGTTTTCATCCCTAATCACTACAAAATGTCACACACATATATTAATATGATTTTTATGGAAAGTAGACTACTGGGATTGCCTTATTCCTCCTATCAGCACGTGCAATAGATTTTACGTCAGCAGATGTTTATCAATGTCTCGTGTTTGATGAGCAGATGCCAATATTTTTTATTGAAACGCCTCAGGTATTATGACACTTTGTCATAACACTGTAGAGTTCCATAATTTTCAGATTTTAACGTACATTTTCTAATCTCTGTGGTTTAGCAGG
>JAQJVL010006486.1:0-28842 GCA_035578905.1 Stictocephala bisonia | reverse complement strand
AGTATAGGAGTTTAAATATATGTGAGATCTCAAGGGTATGAATTGGGAAGCAAACTTTTTAAAGTAGATATAAGCTTGGGTGATTGTAAGTTGGGAACTGAAACAATCGTTAAATCAAGTTTGGATACTCTATTTTGGCTAAGATCAAAGTGAAGAGTAGAAGAAAGTTAGCATATGTTAAAAATTATATGATTTTTAAGATATTCTCTGGACATGTTTTTGTAGTAAACCATTAAATCCACTGGTCACTGGAATGGAGGAATTTAGCACCTTTCCTCATTATCATCATCATCATGCATAATTCAGTAGAAATTCAAACCTACCTGGGTCCTTCAATACAGCTGAATGTGAAGCTTTTGCCAATGACATCGTTGTTCATTCCACCAACAAAAAACTATGGTTAGTTTAGATATGTATAACTCAGCCTACTATATCTAAATTGTTTATATTCCACCAGAGTTTGTAACGATGAAAGTTGTAATCAGACCAGTATTGTTCTGACTTTTTTGTTGGGGCATAGACACATGCTATTCAGATGAGCCTAGGCTCTATCACCCCAGTCCCATTCAACAGCCCAAACCACTTTTTAAAACAGCTAATAGATTTTGTAATGATGCACAATGAGATTGTGAGTCCTATATGTTTACTTTCAGTTATGGGTAAGTTGAAATGCTCAGATTGCTTGTATTTCTGTGCAGACACATAGAAAGTGGCAAGCACAGCCACAGCCCATGCATGTGCTTAAACAACCATGTGTTATATAAATCTTTGGTGGGGGGGGGGGGGGCTTGACAGAAGTGGCATGCTGTCCTATCAATTGCTAAACTATGATTTCGTGCCTGTCAACCAGTGATAGCATATGAGTTTACATTATTTTTAACTGCTACAGTTGTATTTGTGCTCAACTGATTGTACACCTATTCTTCATTGCACTCTGAAAGGAGGTCATAAGGCTTAAGGGGAAAACAGTTGCAGCAGGTGGATGAAGAACAAACATACTTAGACAGGGAAAGATGGAAGATGCTTGTCAAAACACTCGAATGACTGAAGCTGCTAAACCGATGATGATTATGATGATACTGTTCACTTTTATCATCATTTTAGATATCAAAGCTATAGTAAAGATGCCTATCTAAGTTATTTTGTCTATGGTCCAGTGGCGTGACCAGTGATATTGAAGCTGTTTATAAATAATAATGTATCTACTTTCCTCTTATATTTTTTTTTTTTAATCTTATTTAATTTTTCTGCGAGTCCTGTCTTTAACTGTACATGTAAATTATTTCAAACATTTATGTAATACCAATGTGCGTGTATGGGTGGGCCAATACCAATGTGCGTGTATGGGTGAGTGGGTGGGTCAATACCAATGTGCTTGTATGGGTGGGTCAATGTAATATTTTACAACATATAATAAACTGGTGAACTAACTAACTGTCACCACTTTCTTTAGTTTAAATTCATTTATTTTTATAAAGTACAAAGTAATTATTTATTGTTATTTATCATTACAGATAACGTGAATTAATGTGTTTTAGTTAATTTTATATGCAGCATTTTTTTTTCTTGGAAAGGATTCGTCACACGCACAGGGCCTGTGGCCCATGTGTGACTTTTTCCAGTATATTTGATGTTCATTTGTTTTGTTGTTCATGGAATAAATAGATTTGATTTGATTTCGGTGGGGGGGGGGTTCCCCGTTACAGCTCCCCACCCCTTGAGATTTAGAAGAGGCCCCAAAACGAGAAAGGAGGACTCAATAAAGAAAGCGATAATATCGGTTGCTGAATTTAACAACAGTTATCATTAACAATTGGTCGGTAGCGTAGTTGGTTCAATCCCAGCTTCATGTGCTAAAGGTTCTCAGTTCGATCCCAATCAAAGTCAATACATTTTGAGAAGGATCAGCTGATAACCACCGGCTGTTCATTTGTCATTGGGCTATTAATTAATGACACTTTCTAAGGAATAGTCGGCCTTAGTTTGTAACAATGACTACATTCGCTCATCTACACTTATTACACTCATTCGAAATCCATATTCGCCCATATCTTGACGATCTGCGTCTTATGAATAAATAAATAAAATAAATCATCCATGAAGACTAAAATAATATAATTTCTTGAAAACAAAAAAATTTAATATATATCCGGTAAGACATGATAGATAGAAAACTACATTCCATGCGGGTACAGGCTGGTTTAAAGGTGGCTGTGCTTTAGTGGTGCCCAGGGGTATGAAATATCAACCACATGTCTAAGTTAATGTCAGCTTAGTTGCACAAACCAGATGGAAATGAAAGTAAGTACAATAAGTTGTTATTAAAAAATAGTATACATTAAAGAATCACTGTCAACTATTTTATTACAGATAAGCGTTTCATATCTGAGACCCTATCTTAGCACTTTTGGAAGGTATAATTATTTATTTTCAACTAGTTTGTAAACATATTCAAGTTTTTATCTACAGTAAGATTTTAGTCTTTTTTTCATTAACTCCGGCTTTCTCTACTTGCTTTTTGCTATTCTGCTACAAGGAAAACCCTTTAAAAACTATTTTGATTAGACAGACAAAAATTCTATATAAAATAAATATAGATTTCTAAGTTTAAGATAGGAAATTTTGAAGTATTATAGAATTTAAAATTAACCCACCATGTGTAATTATTTTATTATTATGATTCAACTTCTATATAAAAACATTTTCCTCTGTTAATTAAAAGCCAATCCTTAATTTAACATATTGAATTAAATTAAAAATATGTATATACAAGATTAGACTAAGTCACACCAGTTTATGACTATCATGAATTTAACTCTGAAGTTCTTTTTCATGACACTTAATCACGGTACATTTAATATACAGTTAAAAATATGTAGTAAATAAGATTCAACATTTTACAGGTTTTTATTCTAATTTAAAATAATTACTTCTGTATTTATGAATTCTTCCAGTGAATATAATATTAAATATACCAAGTTTTTTTAATGCTTTTCAGAATATTTAAAATTTTCTTATTTTGATTCAATCTAACAAATAATTGGGCTCTACGTAATTAAGGCCTTTTTTGTAAAACTTCAGTCTGAGTTGTCTAAACAACTGATAAATGTCTGTGTTTCTAGTATTATTTGAGTTTTTGAGCATAATTTGGGTAAACAAAAAAAATTACCCCATACATTCAAGATTACCTCCATTTAAAAGCTAAGTTCTATTAATATACAAATTTTCCTAAAACCCTTTGTCTCTGATGACCTCCATTCTGAACCAAGCAATACGCTTACTGCTCTTATCTGCAATATTAATATTCTATTGAGATCAGATTATCATGTACTGCAATGTAAAACAATTATATATTATATATGAGAGCGCATAAATAAATAATAAATGAAGAATAATGTTTTATATCCTGCAATATGTGACATTCTTTTTAAGTACATATAAACCATCTAAGTGCATACTTTAATAGCTATTGGTGGGTCTTAAATTATGACAAGTTAAATAACCATTAAATAAATATTACATTTAATTTGTCATGCCTTACAGTGTCTATAAATTATCTCATATTAAACTGAATATACTTGCGGTTTAGATAAATAAATTTTGTCTTAATCTAATTCGCTGTTATGAATCCAAACAAATTAGTTTAGGTTAATATTATTATTGATTTTACTATACGAGGTATAGTAAAAAAGTTCCCAGAATTGGTTGAAATATATTTATTGGACAAAGATAAAAACTTACAAACCTATTTCCCTACAAAATACTCTTCTCCTACAACAATACACTTGTCCCTACGATCATACAGATTGTCAAAACACTTTTGAAACTTATTTTTTTAAATGTATTTAAATAATTTTATTCCATTTTTTCTGACAGCTTTAGCACCTGCAAAACGATTTCCTTTTATTGATGTTTTCACCCTGTGAACAGTAAGAAATTGGACAGCATGAGGACAGGCGAGTAGGGAAGATGTTCTAACGTGGCAACGCAGTGCTTAACCAGGTAGTTACGTACTAACGAGAATTGATGTACAGGGGTACTGTCATGCAGCAAAATCCAATTATTTTCTGCTCATTTTTCAGGCCGTTTCCTCCTTATGGTATCTCGTAAGCGCCTAAGAACTTTTTCGTGTGGATAAATTTACCTTATCATCAATTGTTATTCTTCAGATTGCATGGATAGTTTGCCGAACTCGCTCAATGTTGTCATCTGTGGTTCAGTCGAAGGCCGTCCACTACGAGAGTCATCTTCAATGTTTATGTGACCATCATGAACATGTTTGTGCCTTCCGTAAAATTGGCTTTTCTTCATTGCCGTAATTCCGTATGCTTGAATTAACAATTAGTGTCCCAGAAGATGACTTAGGAAATAAAACACAAAATTTAATGTTATTTAGCTGTTCATTAAATCAATTTTCAAAAAGTGACAATGTAAAATGCAAATGCACAAAAAGCGCTCCCTACGGGGGAATATGGCTGAGCTATACTCGAGCTACCTATATCTCTTCTCCAGAAGTAGTACTAACTGATAGACAACGAAATTCCCACCGGCAACCACGCTGAGTGTCTCTGAACATCGATTCCGGAAACTTTTTGACTTTACCTTGTATAAAAATCACTGGTATTATAAAGGGTACCAATAAAAACACAGTTGAAATGTGACAAATTTATTTCCACACAAATTTTGCTATTTTCTTAGTGGATATTTGAAGTCGCTTGTATACCCCAATAGGGCACAGACCATTCAAGACCTCAAAGAGAAAACTCATTTGAGCTCAAGCTGTTCTTAACATTCAGACACAAAAGTATGTAAAAGGGATAGAAAATGTTGCCACCAGAGTTGGGTCTTAGATTTGTTGAAGAAGTATAACTAAATTTTAGAAAAACTCTAAACTTTGAGTGGATTTAAAAAAAACGTTATACCAAAAGTGAAATACTACAGTCAATAGTATAATGTATTTTGGAATCTATGAAATAAAATATTGATCTTACGTTTTTAAGTTTTCTTATTATTTTGTGATGCAAATTGGCGATTGAATTTATTAAGTTTAATTCAACATAAACTGAAATGCCAATTTAAATTTGGTTCCTAATTAATATATTACATGTTGGTAGTTAAGTGAATGTCACTCAAAAAATATCTATTACAGTGTCTGTATAGAATGTACAAATATTTTGATGATTGATTGGCCTTTTTTGAATCCAAGGACTGGGGAAGGTAAACCTGGATTAACGAAATCAATCACCACAATATTTGCAAATTTTTTACTTACACTGTAATGAATTTATGTTGTCTAACTTTCACTTGTATTCAATTTTAAAAACACAAGCTATAAAATATCTGGGATAATTTTGATTTTTTAAAATTGCTTTTAAATATATCCAAATACTGTCAGATCAGTCAAAATTAGTGATGAACGAATGTTTTATTTCCAATTTAATACATTCCATAAAAGAAAATAAATAAAACATTTATAAAGAAATATTGTGCTTGGAAATAAGTTTACATAGGTATTAAAGCCTGTGTGTAGGCTCAGTTGTGCATCAGTCATAATTTAGATTAACACAAAAAATAGTTTATAATAATTCAAACCAAATTTTGGAAGAAACTTTGCTAGTAATTAATAGAATGAAATTAAAAAAAATATAAAAAATAAATATTACTAATTGTTAAGTAGAAAACAGACTTAAAATAAAAAAAATAAAGATGATTAATAAGAACTATGAGCTTGACACGTCAGACAAACAAGGAGGAAAAAGCTGAACATTATTTAAGTATGATGGTATTAAAAACTAAAATAACAGTTTTTAAAAACTAAAATGAACACAATAAACAGAGCTTCTCTCTAATCTAACATTTCCTTAACATAATTGTATGATTAATGCTTAACATTTTACAACATTATAAGTTACATAATTATTGATTAAACTATTCTTAATCAATAAAACTAGAACCATAGTGGCCTGGTATATCTGAGACATGCTTTGGAATATTCCCTAATCTTGAAAACCCAAACGCCGCTTTAATCACATGAATAGCAGCCTCCAAAGTCTTGACAACATCTTCCTTAGTCCCTATATCAGGGTTGATCTCTACAACATCAAGAACATTCATCCTTCCTGTCTTGTGTATCAATTCCATTAAATGGATGCCTTCCCGCAACGTGAGGCCTCCACGAACTGAAAATAAACAGCTGAATTAACTGACCTTGTAATGAATTAATTGAGCAAAGTGGACAGAATGTTTGGTACATGTATTAGTACTGATAATCATAACTAATAAAATTGTTTATATCTGATAAATCAGTAGTTTGAAAATAATATTTTTTAAATTACTGTCAATTCTTGTAAATTTATTCCAGCCTAACAATATTTTCTATAGTTAAAAAAAGATTTTTAAGCATTTAAAGTGTATTTCAAGTGTGAAGTATAATAAAAAGAATCACATAATTAAATTAATTATTGTAAAATCCACCAAGAAACATCAACTTCCAAAAGATATCATGCATGTAAATTACGAATTTATATCAAATATTTTTTTAAATTAAGAGTCTAAAACGTGCAGAGAAGTACAAAAAAACCTTCATACATTAATATGATAATCATTAGAAAACAACGACTTCCAAGAAATTTGATTGATGTAAATTAATTCTTTATTAAATTATATTACTAAACTCCCAGCTAATTTTTGTCTTATTTCTCTTTCTATGCTAGAGACATTATTTTACTTATTCTTATACATGATTGATAGAAAAATACATTCCATGCGGGTACAGGCTGGTTTAAAGGTGGCTGTGCTCTAGTGGTGCCCAGGGGTATGAAATATCAACCACATGTCTAAGTTAATGTCAGCTTAGTTGCACAAACTAGATGGAAATGAAAGTAAGTACAATAAGTCTTATACTTATTCTGTATATGAGACGCCGACACAACGTTGTTGGTATTTTAAGGCGAATATGAATGGTTATATGAGTGTAGGATGAGTGTGGATGAGTGTAGTCTGGTTACTATCTGAGTTCAACTGTTCCTCAGAAAGGGCAATTTATTAATAGCCCAACAGCCAGGGCTTCTTTTTTTTTCTCAATTCAATAAATTCAATTACTTGAGATATGTTTTTATGTGACAATGGTCCAAACACATAAATCATTTTTTAGACCACCTGATATTTGAATCTGTGCTGACAGAAGTGCTAACCACTTGGCTAGCAAGAGCGGTAATTTATGGCTAACCATATTTTAGATAAAGCTAGATAGAAAATCAATTCAAACCTAGAACTGGCAATGGTGCACTTTTTTACTGTCAGCCTCTTTTTGGCTTATTTGCAGGTGTTTTTTATAATTTATCCCATTTCATAAGTAATGGTTCAAATGTAATCATTTTATTTTATTGACAAATACCTGTGATACAATATAATATGATTGATTTTAGGTTTCCATAGAAATAATTTTTTAGGTCACATGTAACAAACATGTTTATATTATGAAATTAATTTTGAAAAAAATTCCGTTGTCTAACTGTTAACTGGTACATTTTGTGATAAAAGTGTAAATGTATATGCGTAGTTTGTTCACAATGTTATTCTGATTAGAAAACTATCATAACAATTACCTATAATTTTCTATTTTATATGACCTGAAATAAAAAAGTGACCTGAAATAGAAAAATAAAAAAGTTTTACTAAAGTTTCTGCTAAGATTTACACTCCATCATAATAAATCAACTTGATATGATAAAATGAATATTTATGTAAGAATGGTAGCTAAAACTAAAACAAAATAAAACAAACAAACCTAGCCATTGTAGACATTGTGCAATGCCACAATGGCTAAGCGGTATTTTATACGTGACAGCTTGTTATTGCCCATATATAATGAATTATTATTTGTTTAACAAAGAGAATATAAAAAATTATAAATTAGTACTGTAAGTGGTGCTCTTTCAGAATATAATTATTAAAAGTCATTTTATGAAGTTTATTGCCGAAATGTTAACAAAAACGATACGTCTATTTTGGCGTCGAAAATTCATCATTGCCAAATCAGACAAGCCCTTGGCGACAAAAATTTGTTTCATGCCAGCTCTAGGGTTCATGAATTTGAGCGTTTGAATATGAATTTAGTACATTTGCATTAATTACATGTCAAAGCATATAAACCAGCTAAATGATCTGCTTTGCAGATTTTGAATTTATATACCTGGAACACCTGTTGAAGGTGTTTCTAATGTGTCCATGGAATCAATATCAAAACTGACATGTAAAGATCTTGTCCCTTTTGGATCAACTTTATCTAGGGCCATTTCTGTTACTTTTGATATTCCGTATTTTTCCACATCCCTCATTCCATAAGCTGTAATATTGTATTTGTCCAAAATGACTCTGTAAAAAAAGGTTGCATTATTAAAAATTATAAAAAACCTGAAAATTTACTTTGATAACTAAACACCAAGAATGTTCAGTAGATTTTTAATAGTATATTTACAATCATATTGCATTTTGTAGATTATTTTCTTGATTGTTAAGTACCATTTCTTAGACTGTTTATATCATGTCTGAAAATGGAAAAACATTTTAATGTCACAGTGTTTGTGTGGGTGGGCTAGTGGATCCAATATCTTAGTAAGTGTGTAGGTGGGATATGAGAAACATTATTTTAATGTGACATTTGTTGAAATCTGGATAGCAAATTACCTTACAAGGACTTAATGATATCAACTCACTGATACACTTTCACCCCACAGTGAGGTGGTTGTGGTTACAAAACAATTCTGACACTTTATTGAAAACCCAAGTCAAATCCCTTTTCAATAATAAGGGATTATGATTGATGAAATGGCATCCATAACATCAATACCAATGTACTTGTATGAGTGGGTGGGTGGGTTTATGTGTGGGTGGGCCAATTGTTTAGGTGGGTGGGTCAATACTACTGTGAGTGTATAGGTGGGTGGGTTAACACTTCAACTGCCATGTCAATCCAGTACGCCCGACGTCTCTTTGTCTCAGCTAGATTGTTGTTCAACAACCTTTTGGTTTTTTTATTGTTACTCGACTGGTCCTGCTTTCTTAAAGAAACCGATCACACTTTATTGTTCTGCAAGCATCATACTATTTACAGAGCGAATTTCTAAGTTTTTGGTTAGTTAAAAAGTTGTTCATAAAACTTTAAATTTTGGCATGTTCTACGGGCAAGTTTTCGGGAGCATAGGCCCGACAGACTTATTTAGTGAATTTTGCTATTGAAATAACGTAATACATATTGAATACTGGATTACTTTCATCATGCAGTCAGTATAGCCAAACCATGAAAACAAATTTACCTCAAACTGTGTCAGGCTGATATGCCCGACAGAGTTTTTTATGTGCCGTATACGCTACTAAAAAAACGGTGTCAGGCCAATACTCCCGACATATTTATATACATATAATGCCTATGTATGTACTATTTCTATACTCAGAAATGGTAGCATGGTAAAAATAATGCATCATTGTTTTAAATATTTGCATAAAAGTTTTTGGCAATTTAGAGCAAAAATACTCATATTAAGGATGGCAGCTAACGTGTTAAACTCTGATGTCAAAACAATAGTAAGACAGGTACATCACAAAACCAGCATAGTTCATACTTTTATAAATCCATTTAATTTATGGTTTAGGAGTCTGGTACAGTTTCCGCAGTAAACATCCAAAGAATTTTTTTTATATAAAATAAGTTCATCCGAATTTTGATAGCTACAAGAACTTGACACTTGTAAGAAGCTTGTAGGAAGCTATGACTTTACAACTGGATTACAATTACCTGTTTTGGTATTATATACTTGGTTCTTTAGTCATCTTATACTATAAAACGAGCAAGGAATTGTATGTACCTATTTCCAGTCATTTTATTTCAAAAACGGCTCTACCGATTTTCTTCGTACTTTGTCTATAAAAGGTTTTCTACCTCAGGAATCCAATGGATTTGGTGACAATTTTGAGAAAACTCATTTTCTATGAGTTTTCACGATTCCAAAAGTACACAGTAAAAATATAGGAGACAGGCGGGTGGGTCAATACCACTGTTTAATGTTTACTATTTACTATTTCAACATGTGAGTTATGATTTTAATTTATTTTTTTAAATAACACATGTTTTTCTGAATCTGTTAAAATGTAAACAAACCAAATATTATTGTATTTTTCTTACCTATGTCTAATATACACAATTCAGTTATTCTCGAACTTTATTTCATTTTTATTATAATTTCACCGCAACGCATATTTATGGTCCTTGTAAATAGTTCATTGATAACTTCAGTTCAGTGTATTCTAACTTTTTCTTAGATGCCAGGCGGACGTCCTCCAAAACGACGTAAGTTTAATTTTAATAAAAATGAGCCACCAATACCGAATTTAAATGAATCCCAAGATACTGAAACATGCTATGAAGCTGAAATTGAAAATACAGATCTTGATTCAAACAATGAAACAAATCTTATGACTTGTATTAATACTTTGCAAACAACTTCTACAAATAATTCTGGAAATACCTTACAAACTTCTAGCAACTTTCTTAATTACGATTTGCCATCAACCTCGGGGGTAACATTTAATAATGTCGTCCAAACAACAATTTTTAATCAAGAAAGTAATGATACTCCTGCTACTGCTAGACCAATGCGTAAAGCGAAAGTTGCTTGCAGAGATAGATTGATAGGAGTTATTATGGATATGAATGACTCACAGAGTCAAGAATCAGAAGAAAAAAGAATTCATCGGGAACGTAACAAAAAATTGAATGAAACAGCAGAAGAGCGTCAACAACGTTTGAGTGATGATCTTTCAAGAGTCACTCAACGAATCTCTCAAGAAACTTGTGTGCAAAGAAGTCAGCGGTTGAGTAATATGCGCGAAAGAGAAAATCAACGAAGAAATGAAGAAACTCCTGAAGATAGAAGTCAGCGATTAAATGCAATGCGTCAGAGAAATAGTCAACAACGAAATGAAGAAACTCCTGATCAAAGAAGTCAGCGATTAGAAAATTTAAGAATGCGTGCAAATGAAATTCGAGCTGCTGAAACCCATGTTTGCAGGGAACAGCGTCTTGAAGAACAGCGACGTCGGAATGCTCGTCGCCAAAGACGTTTGTTAGCGAATTCGTTGAAGCCTACTTACAAGTTAGCTGTTCAAAGTGACGTTGCTTGTCACCGTTTAGGAGAATTTAATGTTGCGTGCGTGCATTGTGGAGCGTTACATTTTCCTGAGGAACGCGTAGGCAATAGAAATAATAACTCATTTGGGGATTGCTGTTTGAAGGGTAAAATTGATATTCAACATGCTGATTTTCCAAATGAATTAGCAAGACTTTTTTCGCATAGACATCCCTTATCTCCTGAATTTCATCAAAGAATTAAAAATCTAAACTCATCGTATGCAATGGCATCTTATTCGTGCGATGATGACCGTACAATAAATAACCGTGGAATATATACTTATATTGCCAACGGCCAGGTATATCATAAAATAAATGCAGCTGCACAGCCAACACAAACTCCAGAAGGTAATTTTGAAAAACCTCTTTATGGACAGATGTATTTTCTCGATTCAGAGGAAGCTGTAACGGAGCGAGGAAACCATCCTCTAAATGATGGTATTAGTGTGCCATTATTTGAATTATTAGAGGAAATCATTCGTTCTGAAAATCCTTTTGCACGAGGTTATATGATGATGAGAGAAGTAGCAGAGCAAGCTGAACGAGAAGCGGCTTTTCAACAGATACCAGTACCAAATGTTAGGCTTTTATTCACTTGCCCAGAAGGACTTGATCCAACAAGATACAATGTTCCTCAAAGCAATGAAGTATGTGCCGTCGTTACTTTGAACGCTGATCAAAGTTTTCCAGATAATCCACTTATTATTAGACAACGAGGAAAATCAGTGCAAATAATGAAAAATATTGATAAACACGCAGAACCCTTAACATACCCACTATTTTTTCCTAAAGGAACTTTTGGTTTTTCACCGGGTATGCTGCTGAGAGAAGGATATCCAAGTAGAGGTCACATAACTAGACTTGAACTTGCACGATATAGAATTGCTTTTCGACCTCATTTAACACAATGTATTTCATTGGACGAAACCATAAGGGGATATGATTTACGTAACCTTAAGTTTAATGCTTTGCATTTTGGTGGACGTTTGTTTCAACAGTATCTTGTAGATACCTACATTAGAATAGAATATGATAGAATTCAATGGATAAAGTTGAATCAAAAGAAAATTCTTGCAGACAGTTATACATCTGTTACAAATTATCTTAATGAGATGGCACAAAAAAATAATGCTGTTTTGGGAGAAAAGATTATACTTCCATCGTCTTTTCCTGGCTCTACTAGATATTATTCTGAGCATTTTGAAGATGCTATGGCACTGGTTAGAAGATTCGGGTCTCCTGACTTCTTTATAACCATGACCTGTAATCCGGACTGGCCGGAAATTAAGGAAGCTATAAAGATAATGAATGAAAATGGTAGTGACTGGCAACAACTAGCTCAAGATAGACCTGACATAATTGCTAGGGTAGCATATTTAAAATTTGCGGAGTTAATTGAGGATTTAGATAAAAGTCAAATTTTTGGGCAAGTTACTGTAGAATTTCAAAAAAGAGGGCTGCCTCACATGCATTTGTTAATTATATTAAAGCAAGAAGATAAGATTCACAATCCTGAAGAACTAGATGATCTCGTTTCAGCAGAAATACCAGACGTAGAAGACGATTCAGAACTACGAGAATTAGTTAAGAAATGGATGATTCATCAAGCTTGTGGCGAACAAAATCAAAAAGCATCATGCATGGTTAATAAAAACGGTAGAATGAGTTGTAGGTTTAAATTTCCTATGGGATTCCAAGATACAACCTCTTTAATCGACGATGGCAAGCCCAAGTATAGAAGAAGGTATGATCCTAAATTAGATCAAAATAATAGATATTTTTTTGTTCATGAAGAAGCAATTTATCGTAAAGATGCTCAAGGTGAAAAAATAACTCGAGATAATCGCCATGTTGCTCCTTACAATCCATACTTGTTGAAAAAATTCAACTGCCACATAAATGTTGAATACGTTGGAAGCATTCGGGCTGTTAAGTATCTTTACAAATATATTTATAAAGGCCATGATTGTGCTGCTTTAAAAGTAGTCCAAAATCAAACCACTATAAATTATAATGAAGCAGATAAATTTATTCAAGGTAGATGCATAACTCCACCTGAGGCTTGCTGGCGATTATTTGGGAATGAGATACAAAAAAAAAGTCATTGTGTTCAGCGACTGAATATCCATTTGCCTGGTCAATATCGAGTACAAAATATTGAACAAGCTCAAGAAGATTTACTTGATATAGGTCGAAAGGGTTCTATGTTAGAAGCTTACTTCCGAACAAACCAAGCTAAAAAACAACGTATTGAAAACAATGACAATACAGAAAATAATAGTTTTTATTTCTACTGGCAAATGCCAGAATTTTATCGATGGGAAGGAAAAGAAAGTAAATGGGTTGAAAGACAACGGAATATTCGAGTTATTGGTAGAATACATAATGTTACATTTGTTGCACAACCTGAGTTGTATTTTTTACGTTTACTTTTGTATCACGTTAACGACGCTGTGAGTTTTGACGATCTGCTTATGGTTAATGGTGTAAAATGTAATTCGTACAAACAGGCTTGCTTAGCTAGAGGTTTAACTTACGATGATAAACAATGGATTGATGGCTTACGAGAATCAGCATTATCGAAAATGCCAAGAGCAATGAGAACTCTTTTTACACAAATATTAATATTTGGTGCTCCTGAAAATCCGAAGAACCTGTGGGATACTTTTAAAGAAAATTTGGCTGAAGATTTTATTCATCATGCCAGAGAAAATGGTACTTCTGTTGATGAAGCTATTCGAAAAGCTTACAGAATTATTGCTCATAAGCTCAATTCTCAAGCAACGGAAGGTCGAAATTTTCAATTTTGGGTAGATCGATTTCAAATGGATGATATTGATGGCTACGATGAAATAAATGATGACATAATTAATATTGATCAATCTTTTGCACTTGGCGAAGAGATGAGAAGACAACTTCGTGGCAACCAAATTGAAGTTGTTGATTCCATAATAGATACACTTGATAATAATTTACAGCAGAGATGCTTTTTTATTGACGGGCCAGGAGGAACTGGAAAAACATTTATATATAAAACTTTATATCATGTTCTTTCAGCTAAAAATTATAAAGTAAAGTGTATGGCTTTTACAGGAATCGCAGCAATGCTTCTGCCAAACGGTCATACATCCCATAAAACTTGTGGTCTTAAAGTACCTTTAACTGCAGAATCTGTTTCCAATATAAAGTCTGGATCAGCTAAGGCTAGGGAGCTTGCAAAAATTGATATTTTTTTAATGGATGAAGCTCCTATGCTTCCTAAATACGGACTTCAAAATATAGATGAGTTACTACGAAGTATAGCAAATCCAAACTTACCATTTGGAGGAAAAGTTATAGTTCTAGGAGGAGACTTTCGACAGTGTTTACCAGTTCAACAAAGAGCTAATCGAAGCGAACTTGTGAATTTGTCAATAAAAAAGAGCCCATTATGGCATAATTTTAAACTTTTTTCACTAACAGAAAATATGCGTGTCGATCCAGAACAGCTGGAATTTGCTAATTATCTTCTACAAGTTGGGAATGGCGAACTTCCAAAAAATGAGTTGGATGAAATTAAAATTCCAAATGATATGATTTCAAATGGTGATATAATTGATGAAGTTTTTGGCAACTGCTTGCTTAACAGACAATACGAAAATATGAAAGACCGAGCAATCTTGGCACCATTAAATAAGGACGTAGCCAAAATTAATGCTGAAATCATTGAAAAGTTGGAGGGTGAAAGTAAGCAATATAAAAGTTATGATTCAGTAAAAGATCCAGCCGAAGATACATTGCAATTTACTCCTGAATTTCTAAATTCAATTGAAATTGCAGATTTACCTCCACATGAGCTAAAATTAAAAAGAAACACAATAATTATGCTTTTGAGAAATTTAGATCTTGGGGAAGGTCTCTGTAATGGTGTTAGACTCACTGTTACCCAGTTATGCAACAATATAATTAAAGGCAAAATTATAACTGGTGAACATGCCGGACAAGAAGTACATATTCCCAGAATAACTCTTGAATCAAACAAAAGTCAGTTGGGATGCTCAATGCAAAGACATCAATTTCCAGTCAAACCAGCATTTGCTATGACAATTCATAAATCTCAAGGCCAAACATTTGAGTATGTTGGTGTTGATTTAAGAAGTCCGGTTTTCATGCACGGTATGCTTTACGTAGCATTTTCAAGAGTTAAGAGAAGAAACAGTCTAAAAATTTTATTACCAGCAGAAAATAATAGTCGAATTCAAGGTTATACACGAAATGTTGTCTGGACTGAAGTATTAAATAACGCATATAATAATATCGAACCTGATTTGTACCAAGACGAAGACTTTTTTCTTGAAAATTTAGAAGCTTTTGATTCAGCATTAGATAATTTGCACATTAGTTTTTAACATTAAAATCAATTTACTTGTGTTTTATATGATTTATTTCTGGCATTTTTAGATTTTAATTTTGTAAATGAAAAACTTTAATATTGAATCAATCTTTTCCATAATAATTGTGTTGAATACTTTTTTATATATTTGTATATATTATATTTTATGTTTCTTAATAATAAATAATACTTATTTTGTAAAAATTTTTGTGATTTTATTTATATACGAGTATATTCATTCTAACAACCTTTTCAATAGAATTTATCAATAAAATAATTCTCTAGAAAAAATTTTCAAATATATTTTAATAATTTTCATAATGGGAGATAATTATTGTGTTTATAACAAAATCAAACAACTAATAACAAAACCAAATTTTTACAGATGAGACACTAACCCGATCGGAGATCGGCTTTCCTGGTACTTTATGTAAACAGAACAGTTACTTGAAACCTGGTCTAGACTGACTTGGGTTGTTCCTCCAATCTCGTTTACTTATTTTTTAGGTCTTGTTTTCAGCTAGTTATATGTTTACAAAACAATTTCCGCTAAACAGACTTACATTGCCTCATCCGGTTGGACAGCGCTTTATGTTACAGTAATGTTAGTACTCTCTTGATTTTAATCAACATTTATCTGACCTAATCATATTGTTGTTTGATAGTTATTTATTAGCATTGGATTGTTCATGATATGTAGATAATATTTAGAGATTTACAATGCTTTGAGTGTTTAGGAAACAAACAAAACACTAGCTTTCCTAAACACTCAAAGCATTGGAAATCTACAAATATTATCTACCTAATCACATTGATTTGAACTCTGGTACGGAATATAGGAATATAATGACACACATTTATATTGTAAGTTACCACTTTAAAAGGAACTTTGTAGGTATCAGCTGACTTTTAATGTACTTATCTATAAAAGTATGTTTAATTTATTTTTAGGCAAAATAAATCAGAACCAATTACCTTTCATATTGGTCAACATCCCGAAGGCCAATATAAGCAATATTTTCAACAGATAATCTGAAAAAATAAAAAACAAAATAATAACAAAGTGATAGCTTCAATTCTGAGATATATTTTACTACAATTAACTAATTAGACAAGATTATCTGAAAGGCTTTTACAAGTCTCCTTATCAATCTCCTACTTTCATAAATGTGGCTTTTGTCATCGTTTTAGAATGCTATGAGTCAATCCTTAAAGGGCAATATCAAATTGAATCAAATAAAATATAATTATTAATATCCCATAAAACAATGATTTGAAATTAATTTAAACAAAAATTGTTACATGAAAATCATATTGGAAGGGGAAAACGTTGGTAAACTCTTTGAAAGGTCGAAATAGAAGCTAGCATATAGGTTAATATTTAGGCTCTTGGTCTAGGATTTTAGTAAAAAAGAGGAGGAGAGCAGCATATCTCATAAAATTATAAACTAGAGACCGACACATATATAAAACAAATAACAGAAAGTTGGTGAAGTATTGGGGCCATTGGTGCCTTCTTTAGTTACAAGGCCACTCAAGTATCAAAAGTTAGTGGCCCCAAAATATTTCACTAACTTTCTGTTCTTTGTGTTGTGTATGTAGTGTCTGTCTCCAGTTTACCATTTTATAAGGTATGTTGCTCTCCTCTCCTTTTTTTATCAAGAAACTAGTAAAAATACCAATAATTTTGGTAAAAAAGCTTTAATCCTCCAACTGATGGTTAAATCATTTTTCAATGATACACCAATTTTAAGCGTTTTGCAGGTTAGCTTTAATAATTAAAAAAAAAAAAAAAAAAAAAAATACAAAACACTGTTCAAATACCGTCTATCATATATCAAACTGTTCATAAAAGTATGCTCCATAAGGTAATAGAAAATGTAGAAACATGCAAGAAATTATAAAAATTCAAGCTTCATAAAAGTATGACTGAAATTATTTTTTGTTTTTGTTTTTTTACATTTGAGCACTCTGAATAGTCACACATTACAGGTAAATGAAAAATCCAAGATATACAAAGTGTTCCAAATTGTATTGTGAATAAAACAAACCATATCACACACTTGCATTTTTATAAAAACAAAAAAATTTAAAAATTGAAAACCAAACATAGTGCATAGGTAAAAAATTTTCCAATTATGTACAAAATGTATTTACATACTGATTGAGGAAAAATATGGCCAGAAATACTACCTCTGGCACAAGTAATAAGAGAAAAAAATGCTAAATAGGTAATAGAGTTACTAAACTGCAAAATAAAAAAAATTATTATCATATACAGGGTCTGGCAGTGAAACGGGAAGATTAAGAAAAACTCTCAAAGTCTTAATTATTAATATTTATTCAACTTTTTTATATAAATGTAATCTATAATAGTGGAAATTAATGAAGATATATGAAAATGTTCATTTTTTGAAAAATATATCTCTAAGATGGCGTCCTTCGTTTCGAACACATTCTTCAAGTCTTTTGGTGAAGGCTCCCATGACTCTGCGTAGCATATCCAATTGAATGGGGTTGATCTCCTGTTGGATTCGCTCCTTCAGTTCTTCCCTAGTTCTAGGTGGGTTTGCTTCAAAAACCTTTAACTTTAAATAACCCCAAAGAAAAAAATCTGCAGCCGACAAGTCTGGTGAACAAGCAGGCCAAGGAATATCGCCATTCCTGCTAATTAAGCGACCAGGAAACGCCAATCTCAGCAAGTCCATAGAATTGTTAGCAATGTGGCTAGTAGCACCATCTTGCTGGAATAATGTCCGATCATTCACATGTTCGTCAAGAGCAGGAAATGCAAAGTTCACCAACATCTCAGCATACCGTTCAGAGTTATCAGTTGGACTCTGTAGCGGACAGACCTAGTGCGGAGCTCGTGCGCTGGGCCTGATAACCAGCTTGCCGGTCGAGACGCGCTGACTTTGCTTGTTTCTTGTCTTGTTAAATTATTGAATTAAGTTGTTTATTATTTTCGAATTTAATATGAAGTGCGGAAATTGCCAGGAAGATTTGCCTCTGAACAGTGAGAGTGTGTTATGTGGACTGTGTTCTGTGAAATATCATTTTGATTGTAGCGTAAGGGAGACGAAATGGAGAAATATGACAGAAGAACAGAAGAGTAAGTGGCTTTGTGTCAAGTGTAAGAGTGGAACAGACATTTCACGAGCGAACAGTGTGCTTAGTAATTCAACTGAGACCGAATCCGTGACACTAGGAGAGGACGTATCCACAAAAACCCTTCTGCTACGAATGAACGCCCGATTGGACACCTTAGATGAAGTAAAAAAAACTATTGATGGCATGTCCACTTCATTGGAATTTTTGAGTGGAAGGTATGATGAACTATTGAAGGAAGTACAAAATTTCAGGGAATCTAACAAGGAGCTAGTGAAGGAGGTGGAAAAATTGAAGAGGGAATGTGACAAGAGAGATGACGATATTTGGAATCTAACTTGTAGGTTTAATGCTCTTGAGCAGTACGGGAGAGGAATAAATCTTGAGATACACGGATTGGAAGAGCAGCCAGCGGAGAATGTCAACACCATCCTAGAGAACACAGCAAGAGCCCTGGAGCTGCCCTATAACGCTGCGGACGTGCAAGCTGCACACCGAGTACCGTCCCGCAGGAAGCAACGTCCAGCTATGGTCCTGGTACAGTTCGTCAGCAAGGCAAGCAAACAGCAGTGGCTACAGGCTGGCAGGAAGAAGCAGCTTGTCTCCAGGGATATCGTTGGAACGAGCGGATCGAGGGTCTACTTCAACGAGAACCTGACACCTTACTACAGCGGACTCTTCTGGGAGACGAAGAGACTGGCAAAGGAGAGGAACTACAAGTTTGTTTGGGTGAGGAATGGGAATATAAAAGTGAAGAAATCCGAGGAATCCAGGGAGACTCTGACGGTATCGAACTATAATGACCTCATGAGACTGGTGTGAATGACCTATAAAAGTGCAAATGGTTATCGAGTGTTATGTTTGTTTTTGTTTATGTGTTTGTTTTTTTTTTTTTTATGTGTGGAGGAATGGGTAAGTTAAACATTACTGTACTTAGCATGAAATCAGTCACCTGTTTAATTAATACATTTTGTTCTTATTTCTATTTATTTGGCTTCTCCATGCTAGAGTTAGAATTTAATATTAAAGTAAGCCTGATAGATAATTTAATTAAACTTATACTTGTTGTTTATATTATTTGGGTTGCAATGATTTTTTGTTATAAAGAAGAAAGAATGAAAAAAGTATGGTTTATTTGGTATAGTACGTGGTCTGTTGCAGTAAATTATTCTGATAACAATAAAACTTGCTTTTCTATATTCAGTAAGATAGGCCTACAGTACTTTTTAGTTTATTTATTTTTCATGTTTTCGATATGTGTATGTATGTGCAGTAAAATGTATTTATTTTTATTGAAAATATGTTATTGGTGGAGTTAGATAGCCTCAAGGGGTTTACAGTGCATATCATTCAGTTTAGATTATATTTTTTATTATTAACAGGACGCTGTTCATGTATTAGTCTTGTTAGAGAATGTCCATAACAAACATTAGAATCGGCACGAAATTATTATTATTTATTGTCAATTTTTGTCCAACGCATGATCTTGTTGTATTATTGTTCTTATTTATTTTTTAATGAAAATATGTTATTGGTGGAGTTAGATAGCCTCAAGGGGTTTACAGTGCATATCATTCAGTTTAGATTATATTTTTTATTATTAACAGGACGCTGTTCATGTATTAGTCTTGTTAGAGAATGTCCATAACAAACAATAGAATCGGCACGAAATTATTATTATTTATTGTCAATTTTTGTCCAACGCATGATCTTGTTGTATTATTGTTCTTATTTATTTTTTTATGAAAATATGTTATTGGTGGAGTTAGATAGCCTCAAGGGGTTTACAGTGCATATCATTCAGTTCAGATTATATTTTTTATTATTAACAGGACGCTGTTCATGTATTAGTCTTGTTAGAGAATGTCCATAACAAACAATAGAATCGGCACGAAATTATTATTAGTTATTGTCAATTTTTGTCCAACGCATGATCTTGTTGTATTATTGTTCTTGTTTTGGAATTTTTTAAATGCCACTTAAAATATTTAGATGATAATATGACTCGCTTTGTTTATATTCAGTATTATTTTATCAATTGTAAACGAGATTGCTGGGGGGGTATGCTGGTAGGAAGTGGATTGTGGCCAATAACTTGCTAGCAGACGTGCAGATGGGTCAAATGACAGTGTGTATGTCAGTACGTTTGCGTGCGTTGGAAAGTATGCAGGTCAGTTTGGGTCCCGGAGTAAAATGTATGGATTGTTTGTGTGTTTGAGTGCTGTTATTGAGTGGGTGTAGTAGTTTTTTGCTAGGGTAATATTTAAATTAAGATAAAGCAGTAAATAAGTAGAGTAAGTGTAGGTAAGAACACAACAACGGCTAACTAATCAATGTTCTATACAAGTATACAGTCTTTTAATTCTTATTTAATTAAAAATGATTCATTGTTTATTTTACATCAGAACATTAGAAGTGTTGGTAAGAATTTTGACCTTCTGGTTGTTTCGCTGAGCTCGATGGTTGCTAAACCTGATGTTATAATACTAACTGAGGCGTGGTTGAGTACGAGGGAGGAAGCCAGCCTTTACACAATGGACGGGTATGGCATGTTATCAGTAGCGAGCGATATCCGGAGCGGGGGCATAATTGTTTACTACAAGAATGATAAGCATATCTCCTGTCAGCTGATTGACTCTGCCGTCTATGGGGCAGATTCTATGGCGATTCTTTTAACAATTGGGAATAACTATTCATTTACACTATTAGCAATCTACAGATGGCATAGTTGTCCAATAAACGAATTTCTTGTAAGTTTTCAGCAATGTTTGGCTAGTTTACGTAGTAAGACTGTAATTTGTGCTGGAGATTTTAATATAGACATAAATTTGGAAAATAATTATGTAAACAAATATCTAGAAACACTTAGCAGTTTTGGTTTTGAAAACCTAATAGATGTCAATACACGAGTAACTGATAATAGTTCCACTTGTATTGACCATATATTGTTTAGAGGTAACAAACCGTTGCAAACCGATCCCATAATAATTGATTCTCGTATCACTGACCACCGCAGTGTTGGTCTGTGTGTCTCCATATTAAAGTCAGCAGTGAATGATGAGGAATGTAAAATGATTATTGATTACGACAAAGTAAATCAATATCTAATTGTAGAACGATGGGAATCGGTATTTACTGCATCTAGTGTTGATGAAGCGTTTGATAATTTTGTAAACATTTTGAAAAATGTAATTAACCAATCGAAAAAAAGGGTGAATAATTTAAATAATGGGCGAAAAAGTAAAATGTTAAAGCCGTGGATGACTAAGGGTCTCTGTCAAGCAATTGAGAATAGAGACAAATTATATAAAATCGTGGTTAGATTCCCTAATGATAGTAGGATAAAAGAAAGGTACAAAGTTTTTAAACACAACATAGAACTGTGGATAAAGATTGCCAAACACCGTTATTATGATACTTTGTTTGATAGGACTAAGAACAATCACAAAGCTCAGTGGAAAATCATTAATAATTTAAGTGGTAGGGGTAAACCTGATAGAGGCCCTATAAAAATCAACATAGGAGATGCAGTTATTACAAACCAAAATTCTGTTGCAGAAGAGTTTAACAAGTTTTTTGTGGATGTCCCCTCTTCTCTTGCTTCATCTCTTAGTGTGGCACAACCGGAGCATGAGATGTCCTGTAATAACCTGTTTAGATGTAAGGCGGTAACAAACTCAATTTTTTGGACTCCAGTGACTGAAGATGAAATTAATAAGTTAATTCTTGGACTGGCCGTAGGGAAGGCACCTGGGGGTGATGAAATATATGCAACTTTTGTTAGAAAGGTAGCAAAAATAATCTCACCTGTTCTTGCTTTTATTTTTAATATAAGTTTAGCAGACGGGATCTTTCCTCAGGAACTAAAAATTGCACGAGTTGTGCCCATCTTTAAGAAAGGTTCGGCTCATTCAATTGGGAACTATAGACCAATATCTTTACTGTCAATTTTTTCAAAATTACTTGAAAAGGTTGTAAAGTTAAGACTGGTAAATTTTTTAACTCTGAACAAATTTTTTTCACCTTCTCAATTTGGGTTCAGGGAGGGATTAAATACAGAGCTGGCACTGCAGGATTTTATTGCTCAGATTCACACTAATTTAAATTGTCAAAGTAAAAATAAAGTGTCCGGATTATTTCTAGATATTAAAAAAGCCTTTGACACGGTCAATCATAATCGACTATTGTCCAAATTAGAACTAGCGGGTATACGGGGGATTGCACTAGGATGGTTTGCATCATATCTACGTAACAGACAGCAGTATGTTGATCTTGGCTGCAACAGAAGTTCAGTCCAAACAATTCGTTGCGGTGTACCTCAAGGCTCAGTACTGGGCCCTATTTTGTTTCTTATATACATTAATGATTTATATTTTGGCCCGTTTAAGGGGAAAATTACAGCATTTGCCGATGATACAGCACTTTCATATGGGACATCAGCGGTAAATATGCTAAGATCAGATGTTCAGCATGATATCAGGCTTCTAGCCTTATGGTTCTTATGTAATAAACTATCATTAAATGTGGAAAAATCAACTATTGTAAATTTTTCATTGTATCAAAGCTTTACATTTGATGAACCTTTAAAATTCCATTGTGTTGACTGCAACGAATATTTATGCTCATGTAGCATTCTTTCTCAGAGCAACACTGTAAAATATCTAGGTCTTATAGTTGATGAGAAACTAGTATGGAAAGATCACATAAACACAGTAAAAAAATATCTTTTAATGTTTTTGCGTAAATTTTATTTCCTTAGGCCTCTCTGTCCTGATAATATTTTGTGTCAGGTGTATTATGCTTTTGTTCATTCAAAGTTGAATTATGGTATTTCTTGTTGGGGCAGCACTTATATCACGCACATAAATCCTCTGTTGCGTATTCAAAAATGTTTTATTAGAATAATTAGAAGGAAACGTATGCGAACTGAGTCTCTACCATTATTTGTTGACCTTGGTATATTACCCCTGAGATACTTGTTTGTTTTCAAAGTGCTCTTTTTATTTTTTAAAGTAAGTGGAAATTTTGGTGCAACTATTGATCTTCCTGTAAATAGACCTAACACTAGGCAAAGTGATTTTATTAGACCACCTAAAGCAAATAGTGCGTTTTTTCAAAAAAGTTTCTTGTTTTTAGGACCAAAATTTTATAACCAAGTACCACGTATGGTGAAAGATTCTCGAACTTTACAATCAATTAAGAATAATTTAAAACGGTGGTTGCTGAAATTGTCTAAGGCATATGTTGAAGACCTATTTTTAGTGCTACAGTAGGCTAAGAAAAAAAAAAAAATGTATTCTTTATTATCAAAGTCTGTGTGTGAATCGGTGCATGTCGTGAGAGCCTGTGAGAAAGTGTGCGTGTGTGTGCGCGTATGTGTTCAAGTTCAAGTCCAAATAACTTTATTTATTAATATTCAATACAATTTGTACAACTATAACCATGTGTTGTACAAACACACATACGATTACCAAAACGTTATGCTAAGTTATAATTAACTATCCTAATCAGTCTTGAATGAATAGTGACAAACTTAAAAATAAATGGGTTCTTCTAACTCTCAATGTGTGTGCGGGAGTGGGTGAGTATGTAGGTGTGCGAGTGTGTTTAGGTGCGTGAGAGAGTGAGCGTGCGCTGGTGTAGGTGTGCGAGTGTGTGTAGGTGCGCGAGATAGTGAGTGTGCGTATGTGTGTGGATGTACTGAGCGCGCGTGAGTGTAGGCGTGCGAGTGTATGTAGGTGCGCGAGAGTATGTGTGGGCGTACGCGCGTGTGAGAATGTTTGTATGTGGGGGGATGTGTATGTGGGTGTGTGCGAGCGTGTGTGTGCGTGTGGGTGTGCGTGTGCGCGAGCGCTCGTGTATGTGTATGTAGGCTTACCTGGCAATGACTGCATGCAAGTTATTTTGTTTTCCTTCAAATAATATTATATTTTTACAGTCTAAGTCCAACTGAGCTCCTGCATGCAGACAGGGGACATTTCTGATCCCCTTGCATGTCAGTATATTTCCCTGCAGCAGTTTTGGTAGTTTTTAGTTTAGTTAAGATAAGTTGCAATGGTACATATATATATATAGTTTTTATATTGAGCGTCTTTTTTTTTATATACTGTTGAAATAAGGAAATCATGTAAATTTTGTATGCTGTATGGGAAAATAAACAATTTTCAATTTTTCAATTTTCAATTTTCAGTTAACTGTTACAGTGTTACCGTTTTCACTTTCGAAAAAGTAAGGATCAATCACACCTTGAGAGGACATTGTGCACCATTCAGTTACCTTTTGTGAATGTAGTGGCTTTTCGTGAAGATTACGTGGTTATTGTCACTCCAAAACCGAAAGTTTTGTTTATTGACATGCCCACAAAGATGTCATCCATAAATTATGGACCAGCTGTCCATCTTGATCAATTAAATTTAATAACTGTTGACAAAAGCGTACTCGGCTAATGTAGTGTTGAGGTTTGAGAGCTTGGACAACCTGCATTTTAAATGGATGAAAGTGGAGATCATTCTTCAGGATCCTTCTTGTGGTTCGGTCACTAAGACCAAGCTCTATACTGTGACGTTTTGCAGATTTTCGTGGACTTCGTGGTATAGCCTCATGCACGCGATTAACATTCTCAGGAGTACGAGCCGTCCTTACACTACCACCTCGTTTCTTGGTAACACTAGCAGTTTGTACAAAATTTCTTACCCACAGGTTAATGGCGTTTGCCGAAGGTACAGGATCACGCGGTAACAAATTGTACTCCCGACGGAAAGCACGTTGAGCACCAACAGCACTATCAGCATTTTTATAAAATGCCTTTACGGCGAAAGCACGCTGCTCATTCCTCCAACGCAACATGGCAACTGGAAATACCGGCTGTCTGGACGCTCAAGGTCGAGTCCCCCACTCTCTCAAGCGGTCTGGCGACAATCACGCAATATCTTAATCTTCCCGTTTCACTACCGGACCCTGTATTTACATATTTGCAAAAGACAACAAATCTTCAATGTAGCTAGGAATGTCACCTTTCACTAACGTCACTAACTATCATCTAAACAACTTCTAATAGCACTAGATGATAAAAGCTAAAATCAACAATAAAATACTATAACTACTATAATACGTATTTACAATGAAAATAAACATCAAAACAAAACTGCGTTGTGATGTGTAGCCGCATCAGTTCACTAGCCCTTACGCTCAGTGAATACAAACAGCTGATTATATTTCTCCACACCGGTCCACAGCCTATGAATAGTGCTTCAAATTAGACTAGTGAAAAAAGAAATCTATCCTCTTCATTACTGTTTATTGTATGTGATTTTTGCGTTTAAGGTTTCTCCGTAATTACAGAAAATTGAATGTATCGCACAGTGCGATAGCATCACTATAAAGTAGCGTGAATGTATTGCACAGTGCGATAGCATCAGTTGGAGGGTTAAACTCATAGGCTGTTGGTCTTGGTAATGAGATTAAAGCAAAGACAGAATGGAGAGAAATAAGAAAAAAGAAAAAGGACTTGGTGACTAATTGAAAAAGAGATTGTAGTGGAGATCCAAGAAATTCTGATGAAGAAGTTAACAAAGAACCAGGCAGGTACAGGAGAAGAAGAATGACAAGATTTAGAGGTGTAGTAGGCATTGCAGCTGAAATGTGTGAAGAAATAGTGGCAAAAGAAGATACAAGTAAATATGCAGGAATTGATGAGCTGACTATGAAGACAATTGTGGTAGTAGGGAAAGTTGGAATGCATTGGTTGTTTAGGGTGTTGAAAGTGCATGGAGATAATGTGTAATGCCAAGCTATTTGAAAAAGGCATCATAAAGAAGATTTTTAAGAACGGAAACAAAATTGAATGCAAAAATTCCAGGGGTATATTGCTGATTTGGTAATGAGGAAAATTGTATAAAAAGCTTCTGGACAGAGGAATGATATAGTGGACAAGAGAATTAATACAAGAGCAGCATAGATTTAGAGCTGGTAGGTTAATGGTGGATCTAATATTTGCAGTAAAACAATTATAGGAAAAGTATAGATATGAGTAAGATAAACAAACTTGTGATATGGGATTTTTAAAGGAGTAGTGTGATAGTGACCAGAAGAGATGGATTGAAGTATGAAATAATTAGAATGAGAGCTGGGGAGGGGCCATTATTAGGATTAAAGAGGGATCGACTGAGGTAGGTCAAGCATATGAAAAGGATGGGGGAATTTAGGGAAACAATAAAGGTCCTAGATTACCATAAGATGGAAATCTGAGGAAGGAGACTGAGAGGAAAACTGTCTCAATGGTTGAAGTGTGAAAAGAAAGGTGTTGAGAAAAGAGAATACTGGGTGAGACTGGTGGAAGAGAAAAATGGAAAGATAGAAGATGGTGGAGAGGTCTCTATAACAAACAGATTCAGTATTTATTGGATAAGTATTTTATTACTGCTATGGATATATAAATATATATATATTAGTGTGTAATTTTAGAATAGCTTATAACTGAGTAGAGCAGTTGTTGTGTAGTTCTGTTCTGTTATTTCACCACTAGGAGTGGATGTATATATGCACTAATGTCCCAAGAAGTTGCAAATATAACACTTAAGCTGGCACAGTAAACCCCAATTTATCAGACTATACGGGACAGTTTGTTAGTTCGTTAAAGCCGATTGTCCGTTAAATCAGGGTGAACTCACCTCAAGCTGTTATGAGATTGCCACACCTTAATCAAAACTAACTGAGATGCTGCCAGCTAATAGTTAACTCAAAGATTAATAAAATATACAAATAAATATTGTATAAAGGTGATTAACCTACACACTTTAAAAATTCCTTAATAACCTTAATTCCATGATGTATTGAATTTTAGATACAGTAATACATCTGTAAGCTATCCATTAAATCTGAAGTACGTTAAATAGGTGTCTGTTAAATCGACCGTTTACTGCACTCAGTTACTAGGGGGCTATGTGTTGTGAAGTTTTTAAGTGTTTGGTTTTATTCTCAGTCCTTTAGCTATAGATAGAGTGTCCAGACTACAAAGGTTACCATCACCGTGTACCCTGCTGGAGAAGTCTGGGATTCCCATCTTGTCTGGGCTTTGGATGTTACTCAGAGGAGAGAACTGGGTTTTAGTTTAGCCAAAAATCTTACCATTACTACATGTTTCAGATTTCACGATAAGCTATAGATCCCTACGTTGCCCAGGTGGTTAGATTACGTTAAATGGGCTTTCTAAGAATCAGTCAACCTTAATTAGTGACAAGGATAACATTTGTTCATCAACATCCACACACTTGTTTATAAATTATATCTCCTATATCCTTATAATCACTCTCTTAATGATATATTTATGAAAAGCATTAAACAATGTATAAGAATTTTTTTTTACAAATTGGGATATCCAAAGTATTTTTTAATAATTGAAAATCCAGGCCTGGGATGATGCAGAAGAATGGGTGCACAAGCCAATATATAATGATCTCTTAAATAAAAGAAGAAATCTTTACATTTTACTTACAAAATAATCATCAAAGTTATACCTCTAAAATTAATAATTACTTCAATGTAGTTAAATTACTAACAATGGTTTCTGCCAGTCCATTCCTGGTAAGTAGGGCCAGTAGTCACTTAGTTCCTTCAACATGAGCGCCACAGCCATCCCGTGTACATTGCCGGACAAGGAAGTGTCCGCTGTGTTGATGTCTGCATGGGCATCTATATAGATCAGTCCAATGTCTTTCTTACTGCGAATATGACCATCCACCGTTCCCATCGCCAGACTGTGATCTCCTCCCAGTACTAGGACTTTGCTGTCAGTATTTAAGATATCATACACTTTGTCACTAACCTAAAATTAGTGCAACAATATGAAGTTAACCCCATCAGTAGGTGTCTTTTCTACATTGTATATTTATTTTATGAAAAGAACAAAGTGATCTTAATAATCCAGCATTGAATCAATGCATCGCACACAATAATTTAAACATTGTCAGAAAGGTTAACAATGAAGTTATTGTACACCTACTAAATCAAATAGATTTAGATCTGGATTTCCTTTATAAGAATTGAGCTTGGATTTGGTGATCATTTCATAAAACTCCCTTCAGGTAATTCAAATCAATCAAGGGCCTTACATTGTTATTACTTTGTAAGTTCTATTGAATTAATAATTTGTTATTTAATTTAGTTTGATCAATTA
>JAQJVL010006485.1:0-28844 GCA_035578905.1 Stictocephala bisonia | reverse complement strand
CTCGCCGCCGGGAAAAGATGGAAAGAACTGACCTGAGGACTGAAGACTTCTACCCCCAAAGATGTAGGGCGGGTAGCGGGCAACTCCAGGCTCCAACATGGTCCTCAGGCCAGGCTAGCAGTGGAGAATATCGAAGTTCCCCCGGACGGCGGGCTGAGGGCTGAAAGTCCCACTCAAGGACCCTGGAGTTTTAGTTTGTCTTAGCCGATCATGACGAGATTCTGCAGGCAGCACAAGACAACTGAAGACAGGCCAACCTGACCGAAGCTGCAGGAACACGGAACGAAACGGAACTGGGCCAACGGCTACCAAAGTACGCAAAACGCAAGGCAAAAGCGAATCTCAGGCAGCCTTGCAGACAATGACGAAAAAAACGAAACTGTACCGGTCCAAGACCCGGTACAAGACACAATCTACAAACAGTATATATACAAGTAAATATACCTATATCTAATAAGTATGAAATATTTTATAACATAATTTGAAGATGAGTATGTAACAAATGATTTTATTATACTTCAAAAACTTCAATACATCAGCTGAATACTGACATAAGTAATTTACTATCGTAAGGTGTAAAATCAAAATATATGCACTTTAGGTTTTATAATATCAGACGTACACTAACTGCCTTTGTAAATATTATTTATAGATAATATTTTATGGAAAATTAATTTTTTATGGCACTGTACAATATTTATCAATTTTTTTTAAAAGAACAAGCCTTCGTCTAAAGTAAAACAATATTGATTTTATGAATTTCTCAAGAATAATATTCTCCTTAGCAGAATCTATTAAATTTAAATTGAGTGGCTGGAATCTGACTACGTTTGTCACGTATCACTTATAACGTACGTTAAACTCTTTCATAATTCAGTAGACACGTAGAGTGGTATTAAGTAAAATATAGTACCTTTGGTAACATACCTATTAACTTAAATGTTAGGTTAGCAGAAGAACGTTGTGTTGATGAGAGGACACTAGATTTTATCTTAAATTAATAATTACTGTTGTATGACAATTAAAATTAAATGTGTCAATGATTTTCAATATTTGTAAGTATAACTTCCTCTGCTTGTTAATTTATATAACGATGTATGGAGGTGTACCAAATTCGTACGATAAAAGTATTAAACAGTCTTATAAATAGTTATGTTAAAATATAACCAAACTCTTTTATTATTTATGATTTACCTATGAAGCTTGAATTAAAAAAATATCTATGAGGGGCGTAGGGGCTTAGGCAAACTAGTTGACCAGCTAGGGTGGAAAACTCTGCAAAGCCAACAAGTGTAACAAAAATTAGCCTAACATTGAAGTACGAGATTTGTTTGGTAGGGTAAGGATGGTTAAGGGTTGCGTGTAGGGTCAAGAATAATTTGTATTGAGATAAGTGTTCAAGTCATGTGGAGTTTATGAAGTGAGCTGATCGAGAGTTTTTTGTGATAGAATGGTCTAGAGTCATAAACGAGGTGGGAGATAATTGGCAAGGAGTATGGTTAAGGTAATAAACGTCTGTTGTTAGTCATATGTAGTGTGGTAGGTTGGGCACACTAGAATATGATATTACAACATATTTTGTTAAATATTGTATGCTTGAAGTGATTGTGTCAGCACTAGTTATAAACTGTATTAAGGTTTTTCGGTACACTATACAAGCTTGATCAATCATATAGTACACATAAATCAACACTGTAACATTCCGGTCACACTGGAGAAATTCTGAGATAAGTCACGTGAAAGCATTAGGAAGGGCTAGATGGCTGATTCAGCCATTTCACCCCTCCTTACCTACCCCACGCCACACTCAGTACCCCTTTCACAGAATATTTTTTAATATTCAGTAATTTTAAACGTCCCTATCTACACTAAAAATTAATAATAGCTTTTCAAATCCAATTAATATCATACAACTGTAAATATTTAGTCGTATTTCCAAAAAAATTAAAACCTAATTTTTTAATTTACCTGGCAATTAAGTAATTATTAGGTCTTTAGGGAACTATTATATTATTAAACACACGTACGACTATTTTAACGGTTCATATACTAATACCCAGTTCATCATGTGTGGTCTTCACTGGATGGGGGGGGGGCATCAAGGCATCAAGTGTTCTGTGTACTTCGTGGGTGGGAGGCCATCATGTGTGGTGTGTCCTGGGTGAGTGTGAGGTCATTAAGTGTAGTGTGTATTTGGTGGGTGGGAGGCCATCAAGTGTGGTGTGTACTTGGTATGTCGAGGGCACATAAATTGTGATGTGTACTTGGTGAGTGGGAGGCCAAAAGGTGTGGTGTGTCCTGGGTGAGTGGGAGGCCATTAAATGTAGTAATTACTTGGTGGGTGGAAAATCATCAAGTGTGTTGTGTAATGGGTGGGTGGGAGACCATGAACTATGATGTGTAATGTGTGGGTTGGAGACAATCAAGTGAAATTTGTACTTGGTATGTGGGAGGTCTTTAAATATGGTGTGTACTGTGTAGGTGGGAGGCCATCAAGTGTGGCGTGTACAGGGTGGTTAGGAGGCCATAAAGTGTGGTGTGTACAGGGTGGTTGGGAGGCTATCAAGTGTGGTGTGTGCTGGGTGGATGGAGGGCCATCAAGGATTTAAGTGTTTGGTGTACTAGGTGGGTGGGAGGCTCTGAATTGTGGTCTGTACTGGATGAGAGGGAGGCTATCAAGTGTGGTGTGTACTTGGTGCGTACACACCACACATACACCATTATGATCACCACCCTTGAAAGGCATTATGCCATCAAGTGTCGTATGTATTATCTTACATAGTAACGTTTTTGTATGTACACTGTTTGATGAAAACGATAACCTAAGACGAAACTGAATAGTACACCAATAGAAATAATTCCGATATTCCCCTTCATATTTTAATCGAACTTTTCAAAGGGCCGGTCAGTTGTAAATTAATAAAATAATAATTATTCAATTGTATACCGATATTTTATTTTATATCTTGTAAATACGATCGATATTTTATAGTTTTAATTAATTACCATACATACGTAGATTTAAAATGAGATTAATTTGAACTGTAACAGTACATAGTGTTAGAAAGTGTTTAATTGATCCATTATATTTCTTTGTAGTATACAGTGATCTATGGTGTTTTGTTCGTGTAGAGATAACGCTGAATATACTGTATTAGCCAATTCCAAAAGCTCGTTGGACGAGATATAGTGCTTTTCTGACTACCAACAACACTACCCTATATATTAAATGTGTCTTTCTGATAGATAAGCACAATTTCTTAGTAAACTAAGGTTATGTTTAACTATATCAAATCTAACATTGAATATTAGAAACTTAATTAAAGTAAAATATGTATTTCATTAGGTAAATACCAAATTGAAAACCTATTAATTATTATTATTTTTAATAGTTAAATGTATATATTTTGTGCCTCTGATGACTGATTTTTTTTTTAATACATAAGAGCTAGTTTAATATTAATGTATTATAAAAGTAATATATCTCTAAGATTAAGTAATAATCGACTATTTACCTGGCTATAGATGTAAAGTTATGTTTAGTTCAGTTTAAGTGGTGTAATAATATTAACACTAACATGATGTTATGTTGGTTATATTATTGTTTCATGATAACGATGTTTTAAATACATTCCTTCCAAGTGCAAATATTTAGGAATTGTAGCTTGTTTATTTTGGGAAGATAGTTTATGAATACCGTTTGCTAGTCAAACATCACTTATTTATTATAACTAAAATTACAGAAATGCTAAATTATAGCAATAGATTCACATTTACAACCCTCCGGTCAAAGTGACATTCAAAGGAATGATGTAATGTAATTGTATACATAACACTTGACACGGTTGAGAGCTTCAGGTACTGCAAAGAAAACATGTATATGTCCCCACATGTTTAGTATTCCGTATTTTGGTATCTGATATTCCAGAAATATTAAAAACGTACCTTGGTAATTTAGTTGTAGTTTAACAGTTCTAGGTTTAATAATTAAACAGTTTTCCTTGTTTGATAATTTGAATAATTTAGCTACTTTACCAATATAACGTAACATAATTTTGATACTAATTGATATTTAAGTGGAACAACCCAAATTATACATTACTAGTTTAAATCTAATTGTTATATCATCAACTCATTGTTAATATAATTTTATTTTAACCTCATCAAATCAGTCCTTTTATCGATTCATTGAAATGCTGTTGCTAGGCTTGGATAAATGCATTTAGAATTTATTTATTTATTTAAAGTAATAATTAAATTGTTGTTTTTTTTCAATTAAATTAAGTCTTTGTTTTCTAATATTATTTGTTATAATCACAAAATTTATAGTCAAGAAAATATACTATAAGAAATAACTATTCCGATTGTACGTAATGTATAATACAATATTTTAAGATACCTAACAGAGGAAAGCATGCATGCTTAAAGCCCTTAATGCGATTATGTACGATTCTGCGTTCTTTAAGAGGGCCAGTCTCTTCTCGACAAACAAACAATTCCTGAACTTACCAACCATTTTTGTTTCACTGGATTTGAAAGTTTCAGAACACGTGCTTTGATTTTTGTATAATTCTGCTACTGTTTTAGTAACAATCTTAACGTTTTTCGAGATCTAATTGTTTAATTTTACCAATATTGGTGTTAACAAAAATAGCAATGTAGTATAATTAATATTTATATTGTAAAACAAACAATATTTGTATATTCATTACTGAAATATTTGATTTTTATTCTCATTTAACTATAATATTACTATGTATATATAGGGATTTTTATTAATCTACTTATTCAGGTCGTCTATTATTGATTATAAACTATGCAGTCAGATGAGAAACCAATATTAAATTTTCCGTTTAGTACTTTTATATCACCACGGTGGAACAAACCATTTTCTTATTTTGCTGTTACTTTTTCTGAACCCCCATACATATTGTTAGTTTTATACTCACTTACTATTTATGGTCTTATTTTAAAAAATGCCGGGTATTTCTAAGAAAGCCGTAAGAAGAGTTATGTTGAAGTATGTGGGGTTATGTATGGCTATTTGTACATTTCATGTAGATATAAGTTTTCAAAATACCGTTTAGTTATTTGCTTAATTTTATTAATAGAATAAACAAATTGATAATGCATGCTTTCCTTCGTCTTTTACAGTCGTGATGAGTTGATCTCGTGAGTGTAGTAGTGCGAGGACTCCTCCCCACCTCAGTGGAATTGGAGGCTGGTTGGGTGAGTTGAATATTTTGTCTATTTAATAACATGCTCTATGTTTTATTTAATTTTGTCAAATCTTTGCATTTATTTCGTGTCATTGAATATTTTGTCTCTTTAATAACCTATTTTCTGTTGCTTTTTTCATATTTTGCATTTATTCTTGTATATCATTGAGTATTTGGTCTATTTAATAACTTGCTCTGTGTTTTGTTGACTGATTTCATAGTTTGCACTTCTTTTGTATTTCATATTGTGTATTTGTGTATTATATCTGGTATAATTATGTTATGTGTGATAGTTTTTTTAAGAACTTTCGACTTTCAACAATAATCTTTAGTATCTAGTATGTAGTATTAAGTATTTTCTGATTTAGTATGGGTTAAGAAAAAAATATAATTTAGATGTAGGCTAAGTTAATACACCTGAGGACGGAAGGAGTTTTTTATACCTGTCGAAACGTTGTGTTTGTTTCTTAAACACTCAAAGCATTGTAAATCTCCAAATATTATCTACACATCATGCCTGCTTTGTTATATATTTATAGTTTGGTAATTCTAAGTAATGTGACGTCAACCTAGATTTTTCTTATATTACAATCTAACGAAATAAATATATGTAAAACTATTTTAAATACATAATTACATGACAGAAAGCAAACAAAATTACATAACTAACATTAATAGTCGTCAATATCGGAGTCAGAGTCTGGCCCCGTAGGTTGTGGCTCTGTATGATCACTGTATTTTTTACACTGGATTTTCTCTTTCTTTTTGTTTCTGTCGAGAGTTTTCAACCTGTTTGGATACCAAAATATGTAATCACCTTCACTTAAAGTCATTTTACTTCCACAACTGGGAAATAACTAAACGGTATTTCGAAAACTTTATCTACATGAAATGTACAAACAGCCATACACAACCCCACATCTTCAACATAATTCTTCCCATGCAATTACTCCGTGTTTATACACAACATCGTTTAAAGTCTCACTGTTTTTAGAGCACACTATTAATTTAGATAAGGTAAATTCACATGAATTACATAAAAAGGGATTACCATCGAAACCACCGGCTATCACGATAACAACTGAACAGAGACCGTTGCCACAGAGAGATAACGGCGAGCCTTTGACTTTGACCATCTGACAGTTGTCCATGCTTACTACAATGTTGTGCTCCCCATAACTACTTTCCGCAATAATTTCCTGTCATTTTATTTTCCATTTAACAATAGAAAAATTACATTCTGATATAAGAAAAATCTAGGTTTACCTATATATTACTTAATCACCTCCCTCGAAGTTGTGTGTTTGGTTCAATCAGGATATAAATAGTTTGCATAAAAGTTATGTTTTTACTTTTATTTTACGTGTATATATGTTACCTTTGAATTTAAACGTAATACCACTCTTTTGAGTGGCCATTATAACATCTTGAGGCTAGGTTGACTCCACAATAAGTAGAAACGTTGTTGATTAATCGACTTACACAAGTAACTTTGAATATTGTAATCCACATCACCAAGTTAGTTATTGGGTGGAGTACATGCTTGGTTCTAGTACCAATAATTGTTACATCAAGCTCACAGAGTAGGCTGGAGTCAAAGGTACTGAGCACCATGTATATAAGTGGTCTTATGTGTGTTTCCAGCTTAGTCATAGCCATAAAAGTCACTTTGAATATTGTAATCCACCAAGTTGGTTATCGGGTGGAGTACATGCTTGGTTCTAGTACCAATAATTGTTACATCAAGCAGGTATCAAGCTCACAGTGTAGGTTGGAGTCAAAGGTACTGAGCACCATGTATATAAGTGGTCTTATGTGTGTTTCCAGCTTAGTCGTAGCCTCTTCGGAATATATAGAAACGATTGTTCAACAATGGGACAATTTGAATCTGAAAAGATTCAAATAATTTATTTTCTACTGTATTTCCTCTTGAAAAGAGTGAAGGAAAATAAGAGAAATCATGGAGGAATGATACATCTGAAACTTTAACGTAGTACCATTAGAAACCCTTAAAACACTAAGGTTTCTGATGGTACTAACTTTTACAAAAATAAAAAGGAACAACGCACAAAAAACTACGGCGAAAGTGAATATTTCCAATATCTAGTAATATTATGTAATTATTTCTGGATAATAATAACTTACGATCCATAGTACTTGGACTTTCAGGAACGATAGAAAATTAATATTTACAGCAGTTAAAATAAGTGTTATGAACCAATTATAATGCAGGAAAAATTGTTTTTACGATTGGATATGTGGTGATTTAAATTCGGTGTCGGCACTGGTGGCGCAGTGCTGTAACCCAGCTATATGGGAACAAAGTGTTTGGGAGATTATAGGCGATAGGTTGTATGCTCGGTCCTCTTAATACCGACATGGCGTCCGCTTGGTGGTTGCTATCGGCGTGGACACTACTAGAGTTGTCTGGGGTGTCCATGTTGGTTGGTAATCATTGTGCGGATGTTGTGTGGGGGAGATAACTGAGTATCAGGCTTGTCAATTAGCTGAAAATCAGACCAGCACTACGTGGTTCGGATTCCACGTAAAGCTGTAGGTCCCTTAGTTGCCCTGGCTGTTGGGCTATTAATAAATTGCCCTTTCTGAGGAACAGTTGAACTCAGTTAGTAACCAGACTACACTCGTCTACACTCATCCTACACTCATAAAACCATTCTTATTCGCCTTAAAATACGCACAACGTTGTGTCGGCGTCTCATATGTAAGAATAAGTAAGAATAAGAATAAGAATTCTTGAAATACCTTGTAAAAAATAATGCTTACTTGGCAATAACTATAAAAATTAATAAAAAATAACGTAAATAATAAATACATAAAAACGTATGTAATACAAAGCCTGGTATTGATCCAATAAACCATAAGAAAACAGAACATATTTAATAATCCTAATCTATTAGGCCTATATATTGTGAAAATATTTCACTGAACGAAACGTAATTTTTATTTGTTAAGTATTCCTATATTTGAAATTTTTAATTTTACTGGTTAACTGTTATATTTATTGGGCAAAGAGATATATGACAAATACTTTTAACTTGTTTTGTCGTTTTCGTTATTTTTTGTTTAAAATAAATAACTAAATAAATACTAAATATTATTTGTACAATTTATAGATGTAGTATTTTGAATAATTTGCAACACTTCTGTAATTAGTAAACAGTTTCAATGTTCCTATCTAAATCTGAGAGTGTCCTGGATTTCCGTAACAAAGTAATTTCACAGGTGCTAAACACGATTCCTCTCTGACTAGAACCCACGAAAACTATGTAATCTACATACTGCAGCCATTTTGTGTGTGTAGAATATCGATACATAATTAACTTTATTTATATTATAGTTTTTATGAGGCTAACGTGGTTATAAGTTATATAATTTTTGGGGATTTTATCTAAGATTATTATTTTAAAATTTCTATATAAATTATTAAATAAACAGTAAAAACACGTGTAAGATTGTCATTCTAAAGTTTTATTTAGGTAAGACGAATTCAATTATTAAAAACAATATTTGGTTGACAAAAATAGGTAAAACGCCATTAATAAGTTTTGCTTAATCTAGTTTAGTACAATTGATCTTATTATAATGCCTGCAGGAAAGAAATACATCTTAAACATGAACGTGATGTGATAAATATTAAAGCAAACTATAATTATTATAGATTTTTTGGTTGATTTATAGCTTAGAACATTGATAGTGAGACCCATCCCCCCACCAAAGCTGGGAAGCGTGCCAACTGGGGGATGGCTCAAAGCGAGTAAAGCGATGGGATCACGGGTGGCAGTTGGAGGGTCCAAAATAAAACTCGGCAGCTGAGCGAAACTAATTTATTACAAGAAACATCATTTAATAAAACAAAACGGCAGAAGGCCACAATATAAATTCCACTTAAATAAATGACAAGATAACTAACATTAACAAATTAACACACAATAATAACAAACGCTATAAATACCACAAACTCTACAAATACCAAAGTGAACAATTACCTGGCCTATCTGCAGTTTGGCCTGAGACTCCCAAAACGTAAGACAAATTATTAACAAATTAAAAATGACCATTAAGAAACAAATTTAGATAACCCCAAAATAAAAGTGAAAAATTTAGAAAACTTCTGGAAACAAAAATTTTGGTATCATCAATTAAGCCGGCAATTTGGCCCACATCCCTTGATTCCACCGAGGCCCGGGAGTAAGCCGGAATCCCGGGGCAGCTCCGAATTAAGTTAAGCAAAAAACAATAATCCCCTTTTGGTGAAAGTTTAAAAATTAAATAATTTAAAAGAAAATCTAACACGGTACCGTAGTAAAAAGTCACTTCAAGACAACTATTATCCCCTGACATCAATAATACCAAAACACGAAATAAATAAATAAATAACTAAATCACTAGGCCTAAACATAATAATCAACGATAACATAACTTAACCATAGGGACCTAACAACCATAAAATCTAAAAAGATATAACAACAAATAAAACTAATTAATTGATAACAAGGAATATAAACTAATTAAAAATAAATAACAATATAAATAAAATAAATATTAACATCAAAAAAATCTTGGGTATTTTAAAAGCTTTTCCCTCGTTAATAAAAAATAATTAAGTCCCCATGGCTGTTTCATAATTCACTGTCCAGGTTTTTAGTTTTAGGCCTAGGCCACACCAAAAGTTCCGCAAACTTTTTTCTTCTTTTTTTTTTTTTTTTTTTTTTTCAGCACATTAAAAATAGAACAGCCAAACCCTTTTACAAAAATAACACATAACAACTAAATATAAGTGTGCATGATTTCACCAAACTTAACATGAAGAGACAAACTTATACATGATTGGAGCAACAAGACAGTGAAAGATTAACTTTAGGCTATGGAATATTTAACAACTTACAATTTAACCAATTACAAGTTAACAAATTACCAAAGAATAAATTGCGTATATGAACTAAAAATGACAAACTGAACACTAGGCTATGGAAACATGCACAATAGGTTATAACATGAAAAGCTAAAGATAGGCTAGGTTATTGTCAATGAACAAAAAATATGGTAAATCGGTAACTACAACTGTAAAAAGGCTCAACAAAACATTATACAGAATTACAATTGAAAATAAAGGCAGATATAAAAAGCATTAACGGTAATTAAAGGTAAAAAGTAACATGGAAGCACATGGCTTTAACCTAGTCTGAGAAACATCTAGACAAAGAACACAACTTTAACAAAACCCTGAAAACACCAGTAAGAACGATTAATATTATTTAAACAAAAGTATTTTCACCAAAAGGTGATTAGATATTAAAACTCACAAAATGAACACTTACGTTTTAGTATGTCTAGCCACTCATAACGAGATTCTGCAGGCAGCACAAGACAACTGACCAGACAGGCCAACCGGACAGAAGCTGCTGGAACACGGAACGAAACGGAACCGGGCCAACGGCTACCAACTTACGCAAAATGCAGAGCGTGAGCGAACTCAGGCAGCCTGGCAGACAACTACGAAAAAAGCGAAAAATGTACCGGTCAAAACGACCCGGTACAACCTCCCTCTGCAAAACCTCAACACACCCAGGCAGGGGAGAACTCGGTACCTCAGGGAACCAAACAGAAGAAGAAGAACCTCCAAAGAGTGGTGCTCCAAGGACGCCAAAGAGAATCTAAGAGGGGAAACCCCTCAAACAGGGAGCGAACTACCCTGACGGTCGGGCCCGACCAGAAAAGAGAGAAAGGAGACTCTCTCAGAACAGCCACCTAGGGCGCAGAGGTGATCAATCTCTTTGCCCCAAGAAACCCCCAGGAACACCGACTCCTGGATCAACCGTTCCCCGGAAAGCCTTAAGCTGGGACACATGGGCTTTCCTGAACACCCTGCCTGACCGGGGATCAACCAGCAGAGCAGTCACCGGTGACAAAAACCTGTCGATGCGGTGGGGACCAGACCACCGATAGCACAACTTGGCAGCTCTTCGTTCCGCGGCCGAACTGACCGGGTGAGCCTGACAAAGAACCAGATCTCCAACCTGAAAAGGGTTAGGAGTACGACCCTTATCATACCTCCTCCTTACTCTCTGTCTAGCACGTAGCAGGTTGCGCCGAGCAGCCCGCCACGTGGACACTACGTCAGTGGCACCTGGCGTAGGTAGAAGATCCTCTAACCTCCACAAGTTGGACAAAGGGTTGTTAGGAGGGTAGCCATGTAGAATTTCGAAGGGAGTGGCTTTGTGACTCTCATGCTTAGAAGAGTTAAAAGCAAGCTGGAGCCAAGAGAGACTCTCATCCCAGGTGTTCTGCTTCTCAGCATGGAAGGAAATAAGGGCAGACCGAAGATTGCGGTTGAACCGCTCTGCATGAGAAGGCTGTGGGTAATACGGAGAGGTAGTCACATGCCTGATACCATTGCCAAAACAGAACCTACGAAACTCATGGGAGGTAAACTGGCTACCGTTGTCGGACACAAGAGTGGAAGGCACACCAAAGTGCTGGAAGAGTTGGGACTGGAGAGCACGGATGGTGAGCTTAGCCGTGGCACTCCGAAGTGGGAAAAGCCAAACGAACTTCGAGAAAGCATCCACACAAACAAGTAGGTAGGAGTTACCTGACTTGCTACGGGGAAAAGGACCCACGTAGTCGATGAACACCTTCTCAAAAGGACGCTCGGCCACCTCAGAAGATAACAACCCTAACCTTGCATTCTGACTAGGCTTGCTGAGAGAGCACAGGTGACAAGCCCGCACTCTGCCAGCAACATCCCGGTCCATGCCCTTCCAGATGAAGTACCTACGAATCTTAGCGATGGTCTTATGAATGCCAAGATGACCGCCCACAAGAGAAGAGTGATAATACTGAAAGACCATCGGTACTAGATGACTAGGCAGCACTACACGGGGTTCACCCCTCTGTCGAGGACGGCAACAGAGGACCCCTTTGGACAGAAAATAGGGAGGGTGGGCACCTCCCTCTTGAAGCTCACCTAAGATGACTGACAGCTCAGGATCTTTCTGTTGATGGGACAGTAGGTCGTCAAAAGCCAGAGGAAAATCCAGAAGAACAGCACCACACTGAGCAACAGCCTCAGTAGGTGGATCACTGGGTTCGTGATACATGCGGGAAAGAGCATCCGCGATGACATTCTGGGTACCCCTAAGATGTTGGACTCGGAACTTAAAGGCAGAAATTTTGACCACCCAGCGACCAATTTTCCCGAGCTGTCTGGGATGGGCAAGAAGCCAAGACAGTGCCTGATTGTCTGTCTCCAGCAAGAACTCAGCGTGTTCCAAGAAACGCCGAAACTTGTCCGTACCAAAGACAACAGCCAGGCACTCTAACTCATAGATGGAAGAAGCTTTCCTTTCCTGGTGAGACAACGTCCTCGAAGCAAAAGCGATGGGCTGCCTGACCCCATCAAACTCCTGAGAAAGAACAGCAGCAATGGCGGAGGAGGAGGCATCAGTCTGAAGAATAAATTCTCTACTAAAATCAGGCATACGCAGGACAGGAGGTTGCATGATAGCCTCCTTGAGAGCATCAAAGGCAGTCTGCTGAGCTTGGCCCCACACAAAAGGGACACCTTTCTTTCGTAGCTCGTTCAACGGGGCAGCAAGCTCGGCCACGTTAGGGATGAAGCGACGGTAAAAATTCACCATCCCCACAAAACGGGCAATCCCCTTGGCATCTCTGGGAGGAGGAAAATCCCGAATGCCCTGGGTCCTCGCAGGATCTATGCAGACGCCTCGAGAAGAGATAAGATGACCCAGAAAAGAAATCTCAGGACGAGCAAAAGTGACTTTCTCTGGATTGACGGTAAGGCCAGCTGATTTGAGGCGACTAAGAACTTCCTCCAGATGTTGCATGTGTTCCCCGAAAGTCTCACTGTAGACAAGAAGATCGTCCAGGTAATTGAAAACAAACTTGAACTTCACATCATGGAAGATGGAATCAAGCAGACGAGTAAGAGTCTGGGCACCCACAGCAAGACCCATAGGAACCCTAGTGAACTGGTAAAGATTCCAGGGAACACAGAAGCTAGTCATAGGCCGTGATTCCTTCTTCAATGGAATCTGATGGTAGGCCTGGTTCAAATCAAAAACACTGAAAAACTTAGCCTTACCGAACCAATCAAACGCAGAATGCAAATCAGGCAGAGGTACCGAGTCAATAGCGACCTTAGCGTTGAGCCTCCGATAATCCATCACAAGCCTAGACTTACCATTAGGCTTGGGCACAAGAAAAGCTGGACTGGCATAAGCAGAACGAGACGGTTCAATCACACCCTTGCTCAGAAGATCTTCTATCATAGCCCTCATAACCTCCATCTTTGGGGGAGCAAGTTTGTACGGATGACTCCTAACTGGCTGAGAATCGGTGAGGTGGATCTCATACTCCAGAAGAGAAGTGACCCCAAGCTCAGCCGTAAGCACATCAGGAAACCGCAAACACAGCCTCCTAATGGCCTCCGCCTGCTCAGGGGGGAGATGACCAACTGGATCCACCTTGGGTTGTTCGGGCTCACAACCCACCTCTCTGACTGCAGGAGGGCAGTCAGAATCCCCTACTAGAGGCACCAAAACTCGCCGATTAAACTTGAAAAACATCTGGCGCTTCTGGAGGTCAAGCACCATACCACTTTTGGAAATGAAGTCTGCCCCTAGGATACAAGAAACCGCCAGGTCCTTGGCAACAAGAAAACCCCACCTCCAGGAAAATCCTTCAATTTTAAAATGTAATGACGCCTTTAGAAGTATGGGTAGAGGAGTTTGGGATGCCGTCCAGCAAGTAATAGAAGAAGGCTCGGTGTGCCTGACAAGTCCTAAGGCGTCAAGGGACTCAAAAAGAGAAAGGCTGATGATACTGCATGCCGAACCAGAATCCAGAAGGGCTCGACACACCGTACCACCAAAAGATACAAAAACGCCAGGACACACCGAGGTGACCGCCCTAAGTCCCAGGGAAGCCATGCCAGCAAGGCCCGAAACATCCCCGACGCTCCGGCTATGGGCACGTGTCAGAGGCAAATGGCCACGGTCAGTCGCAACAACGCGGGGAGCTACTGTGGAGGCAACCCCCCGCGCTGAGCGTTTCCCGCCCCACGACCTCGAGCACGTGGACAGTCACGTCGAATGTGACCAGGTTGGCCACAAGCAAAACACACAACAGGAGGACGAGAACCACGACCCTCCACTGGCTGACTCACACCTACAGACATAGCTGGTCGACGGGTGGGGAGAGCACGATGACTCTCAGAATCCCTCCCTTGCTGGTCTGAGAACTGCACGCTGCGCGAAACAATGCACAGCTGATGCAGCTCCCGAAAAGTCGAAGGAACACCAGCAAAAACCAATCTGCACCGTTCTTCGGGAGAAATGCCATCCAGGATGACACGAACGGTGTCAGCTTCAGAAAGGGTGAGGCGCAACGCTTGACGAGCTTCCTTGACTGAAGAGACATAGGCTGCCAGAGACTCGCCCCTACCCTGCGACCGATAAAATCTGTCCATGACCATCCTCTCCCTGAGTCGAATGGGAAGAAACGATGAAAGTAACTCTCGATGGAACGAGTCCACCGAGGCATCACTGGCCAAGACAGAACTCAGCAACTCCCCAACGGGACCTCTGCAATAAGGGAAAACCAGACGAAGCAAGTCCCCAGCCTGCATGCCGGGCATCTCACTAAGTCTGAGAAAGGCCACCAGAAACTTAAGAAGCTCCTCAGGATCCATCCCATCGATCACAGGGAGATTCTGGATCATGGGCGTGAGAGGGTTAGGCAGCTTGTGGTAGCTCAGCTGCAGAAGAGCAGGTGAACCCAAAGACGTAGTAGGAATGGCAGCTGGAGCCGAACCACAAGCAACCTCAACAGAAACGCCTGCAGGCTCAGAAGGAACCTCAGGCACAGTGAGAGCCGTTGTCTCAGCCTGCGGCCTCGACACGTTAGGCGACAGTGCGAACATAGGCCGCTGACCCAGACCCGTAGGAGTCGTGGAACCGGAGAGTGCCCGAAAAATCTCATCCAGCCTAGACACACTCTCCAAGATCCACGCCCTATCCGATGGTTCCAACCCCGGTGCCCGGTTGACCAGCCTTAAACGGGCCAGCAGATGCCCCAAACGTGCAAGGCGGCAGGCCCGGTCACGACCCACTGGAGGTTCCAACTGCAAATCCTCTAACACCCCTTCCCAATCTTCCACCTTCCGTTTACAAATCCCCAACTCATCACCAACCTCCAGCAGGTCAGACCAATCCACCGCCGTACCCGCGGACAACTGCTCCCGCAGCAACCTCCGGAGATTCAAAACATCCCCTTCCGGAGTCACCCCCCGCGACCTCAACTCAAAAATCAACTCCTCCTTGACCAGGAGCGCAACATTCTGCAGATAGGCCATCTCGCAAAACAAAATTCTCAACAGTACACAAAAAACGACAACTCCAGGGTCCAAGACGAACTAAACCCTCAGCCTACCGAGCCACTGCCGACCACTCCAATCCACCCATGAAACCCATTCAACAAAGTAACCAAGCGGATTGCCTAGGTTTTTTTTTTTTTTTTTTTTTTTTTTTTTTTAAGTTAAATTATTTATTTTCTAATTTTTTGTTTGTTTTTAAATAATTATTTATTTGTTTCTTTTTTTTTTTTTTTTTTTTTTTACAATACCAAGACACCTTGACGGTAGGTCGGCCAACCATGGCCTACTAACTGGCAAACACCCACCGTCAACAACCAAGAAAGAATTAAATTTTTTTTTTTTTTTTTTTTTTTTTTTTTTTTTTTTATAGGCAACCACGCTCTGCTACCAATTGAGACCCATCCCCCCACCAAAGCTGGGAAGCGTGCCAACTGGGGGATGGCTCAAAACGAGTAAAGCGATGGGATCACGGGTGGCAGTTGGAGGGTCCAAAATAAAACTCGGCAGCTGAGCGAAACTAATTTATTACAAGAAACATCATTTAATAAAACAAAACGGCAGAAGGCCACAATATAAATTCCACTTAAATAAATGACAAGATAACTAACATTAACAAATTAACACACAATAATAACAAACGCTATAAATACCACAAACTCTACAAATACCAAAGTGAACAATTACCTGGCCTATCTGCAGTTTGGCCTGAGACTCCCAAAACGTAAGACAAATTATTAACAAATTAAAAATGACCATTAAGAAACAAATTTAGATAACCCCAAAATAAAAGTGAAAAATTTAGAAAACTTCTGGAAACAAAAATTTTGGTATCATCAATTAAGCCGGCAATTTGGCCCACATCCCTTGATTCCACCGAGGCCCGGGAGTAAGCCGGAATCCCGGGGCAGCTCCGAATTAAGTTAAGCAAAAAACAATAATCCCCTTTTGGTGAAAGTTTAAAAATTAAATAATTTAAAAGAAAATCTAACACGGTACCGTAGTAAAAAGTCACTTCAAGACAACTATTATCCCCTGACATCAATAATACCAAAACACGAAATAAATAAATAAATAACTAAATCACTAGGCCTAAACATAATAATCAACGATAACATAACTTAACCATAGGGACCTAACAACCATAAAATCTAAAAAGATATAACAACAAATAAAACTAATTAATTGATAACAAGGAATATAAACTAATTAAAAATAAATAACAATATAAATAAAATAAATATTAACATCAAAAAAATCTTGGGTATTTTAAAAGCTTTTCCCTCGTTAATAAAAAATAATTAAGTCCCCATGGCTGTTTCATAATTCACTGTCCAGGTTTTTAGTTTTAGGCCTAGGCCACACCAAAAGTTCCGCAAACTTTTTTCTTCTTTTTTTTTTTTTTTTTTTTTTTTTCAGCACATTAAAAATAGAACAGCCAAACCCTTTTACAAAAATAACACATAACAACTAAATATAAGTGTGCATGATTTCACCAAACTTAACATGAAGAGACAAACTTATACATGATTGGAGCAACAAGACAGTGAAAGATTAACTTTAGGCTATGGAATATTTAACAACTTACAATTTAACCAATTACAAGTTAACAAATTACCAAAGAATAAATTGCGTATATGAACTAAAAATGACAAACTGAACACTAGGCTATGGAAACATGCACAATAGGTTATAACATGAAAAGCTAAAGATAGGCTAGGTTATTGTCAATGAACAAAAAATATGGTAAATCGGTAACTACAACTGTAAAAAGGCTCAACAAAACATTATACAGAATTACAATTGAAAATAAAGGCAGATATAAAAAGCATTAACGGTAATTAAAGGTAAAAAGTAACATGGAAGCACATGGCTTTAACCTAGTCTGAGAAACATCTAGACAAAGAACACAACTTTAACAAAACCCTGAAAACACCAGTAAGAACGATTAATATTATTTAAACAAAAGTATTTTCACCAAAAGGTGATTAGATATTAAAACTCACAAAATGAACACTTACGTTTTAGTATGTCTAGCCACTCATAACGAGATTCTGCAGGCAGCACAAGACAACTGACCAGACAGGCCAACCGGACAGAAGCTGCTGGAACACGGAACGAAACGGAACCGGGCCAACGGCTACCAACTTACGCAAAATGCAGAGCGTGAGCGAACTCAGGCAGCCTGGCAGACAACTACGAAAAAAGCGAAAAATGTACCGGTCAAAACGACCCGGTACAATAGTTTATCAAATAATAATTACTTTAGTTGAAGTCCTACTGTATTTTGGACCCTTGTTTCATGTTTCATACCCAAGAGGCTTAATAATATTATACCTACATATGTAGGAGGGGTAGGAGAGGGTACAGTACTATTGTACGTGTTGGTGAGTGGGGGATCAATACCACTCTTCAAATATGGGGGGGGGGGATAACTTTAATACCGTACGTGTACTTGCCTACCCAACCATAAACGTACAATGATAAAGAGTTTATTCAAATTGGTACGAAACAAAGTTCAATTTAAATTAAACATGCATTAGGCACAAAACAAAGCAATTAAATAAAACTGCTATTAATTCTTTCTTAGAAAATATTATATTATGACTATCACCGTTATAAGAAGATCAGAAATACATTTAGCCCACGTCATATGAAAACTAGTAAAAATCATAAACTTATAAAATAATCATAATTTGAACATGATTTTTTTACAACAAAAATTGCAAAATTTGTTGTAATTTAGTACTAAAATTGAACTTAGTAATTTTAGTACAAAATATGTAACCTGAACATTACGAAGTTTTCGTAATGATCAGGAACGCTTCTAAGTGTCGTACCGACCAGCATCCTCAGTACATAATTATATGTAATGTAAAATATCGTTTTTATTGACAGTTTGTGCTGAGATTTTGCAATTAAGCTATCGTAAAAAAATAGACTCAGTATATATATATATATATATATATATATATATATATATATATATATATATATATATATATATATTCATATTTTTTGTTTGGCAGTAAATTTAAATAAAAAACGGAGACATGATTGGATCCATGTATTGTAGAATTTTGATAAACAGCAGTCTTTAGGGGAACGAAAACATTTGTTCGTTTTTAGAAATAATTTTGATTTTCTTAGGAGGAAATTAAAATTTCAAAAATATTAATAAACCAACATATTTTATATGGTAATAAAATTTGCAATTTTTAAAATCTCTTCACCATTTATTTTAAATTTAATATGTAATTTTAAATGCACAGGAAAAAGCATCCGGTGTTTCAGCCACGTCAAGTTGTCATATGTAGTTAAATAATGAAAATAAATAAAATATTATGTGCCTTTAACAAAATATCACACACTTTTGATATGAGAATCTTTTTACATATTACATCACTGAATCAAACAAAAGGCTTGCACAATACCCAAGATACATGACTTAAACATGAAGTGGATCAAAAGACATTTCATGAGACATCAGAGTTTGTCGTTTTCAGCAAGATTCTTGCCTTCTTAGAATATAAAACACCTTTCTCAGAATATACCGAATATGTCAAAAACATATCAAACCACATCTGCAACATTATCTAGATTCCAAGAAAGTTCTTGTACATGTTGTTATGATATAATACGCATTTATATAGTGTAAATATCTTTCAGGAATACAAATATACGATATATATATATATATATATATATATATATATATATATATATATATACCCAAACCCGAAATAAATAAGCAATGCATGACTCTTTATAATTCATATTTGCCTAGATATGGACTTCATCCTTACTAATTAGGAATTAAATGATACATATAGTATTTGAATATTTTGGTATTAAATTTTTGAATTTAAATTTTAAATGTCTCATCCCACATTTATTATTTTGTGAGTATACACTAATTTGTACAGAATGTCATAAATTTATAACTTATTAATTTATCTGCGAATTTTTATTAATTTGTAAATTTATTTTTACCTATTATGTTTATTGCAAATAAGTTAATAAAGACTTACTTTTATATTAGATATAGAGATTAGTTTTAGAATGGATTAGGAAAAGGTTTTTATTTCAGCCTAGTCAGCAGATTTTCAGAAATTCTCATCGTCAGTGATTTAGCCCCCACATAGAGAACGGCGTATTAGAAACTTGTCAAAATGCTATCATCAGGCCTCTGGATGTTAAGCAGCTTATACAAAATTAACTATGGTGGTTTATGAGACTTGGATTGCCAAGAAAACTATGTTACCTTCAAACCACTTTAGGGGTGAGACTTACACATCGTATCTCTTTTTTGCAAAATTGTTTATAAGAAGGACCGTACTGGTGCACTCTCTTTTCACATTGGTTAAGCCCTCAGCAATAAAGTGCAGTTAATTTCAAACAGAACTTATCATTTTAAGTTTAGCTTGGTCCTAAAAGAACACACCGGCACCTGTTGGTTACAGTATTCAACGCACTCTACCGGCACCTGTTTCGACCCGCCCAATCGTACACATACAGTGTTATTGACCCGCCCGCCCACCCATACACTTAAAGTGGTAGTGATCCACCCGCCAACCCATACAAGTAAAGTGGTATTAACCCACCCGCCCACCCATACGTACAGTGGTATTGACCAACCCACCCACCCATATACATACAGTGTGTTATTGACCCGCCCGCCCACCCGTACACGTACAGTGGTATTTATTTTGTGTTGCAGCTATAATAGCAAGTAGATCAAAGGCTATAATAGTTGTGACAATCAAGCAACCAGATGTGTTGCTCATTTAGACCTAATCAATGGCAATACAGCTTTAACGATTTGTTGTTTATTCAAACAACTTCACCCCCAAGTAGATGCGCTGAAAGCATTTTATATTGGACAACTCATTTGAAGGGAAGAGCTCTGCATAATTAATCAATAAAATACGAACGGCACGTCTTTATTACACCACGTACCAACCATATGGCTTGACTACTTTATTGCACTTAATAACCAGTTTCTTTATTAATTAAATATAACACCTAAATGAAGAATTTAACTAACGTTAAAACAATTATAACATGATTCATAATAAAAGAAAAAATTAATTGAACTACTTTTAAAAATACACTGAAGTATACAAACAATGAAGAAAAGAGTATTATTAAAAAAATTCCCTTGTAGTAATAGTGAAGCAATAAAAGAAATGAAACAATAAAAAAGTATTGATATATAATATTACGGGCTTAAATATAGGAAAGGGAGTTTTAGCCCAAAACTCACTTCGATAAGGAAGTTATACGTAGTTAATGCCAGCTGCCAAGCTTCTTAGGTCATGTATTTTCAGGAAACCACCATCATTGCAAAGAACAACAAAATCCTTCCACCCTCTCCCCCATATACACAAAAACACACGGAAGACATTCAAAATTTGTGAATTGTTTTCAGTAAAGCATATATTATGGGTCAATTGTACCAATATAGTGGTACCAAACTGTGTTATTCATACAATAATGAACAAAAAAAAAAAAGAAAACTTCATCAATTGTATTGTTTTAAACTTAATACAACATTAACATCTAGCAATATTATCAGAAATATGATTTGTTATTACTCTGCATCAATTGACGAATTCAAGTATGTGCTTGCAGTCATTTTACTATGTAAAATTGAACACATCAATAAATATACGGGTCTATACGACCACGTCAGCAGACCCGAAGCCAATATCTGTGTTTGCCAATATGACTCCTTACATCAACATATGGTAAGTACATGGTGTAAATTAGTTGTAAATAATATTCAGTGGTTTAATTTCAAATAATAATTTAGTTTGCACATTATTAAGAATTCTTATAATCTATCGCACTTTAAAAACAATATTACTAAACAATTTATTGCTTTAGCCGTGATACAAATTGTTTATAACTGGGTGCAACAGATGTTCATGATTTACTCATGACAGGAGTTGGAATATTACTTCCTGGAACATAATGTAAACATGTTAGGACAGTTATAACAAAATATTGTCAGTAAAAGCAAAATAAAAAAATGTTATAAGTACAATATCACTTATGTGAAATAATGGTATTCTTAAAATATGGACGGTAAAATCTAAAACATGTTTAAAACCCCTTAGAACATATTGGCACCACCCATAAACGTACAGTGGTGATGACCCACCCACCCATCCATATACATACAGTGGTGATGACCCACCCGCCCATCCATATACATACAGTGGTGATGACCCACCCACCCATCCATATACATACAGTGGTGATGACCCACCGACCCATCCATATACATACAGTGGTGATGACCCACCCGCCCATCCATACTCTTACCATGGTGATGACCCACCTGCCCATCCATACTCTTACCATGGTGATGACCCACCTGCCCATCCATACTCTTACCATGGTGATGACCCACCCGCCCATCCATACTCTTACTATGGTGATGACCTACCCGCCCATCCATACTCTTACCATGGTGATGACCCACCCGCCCATCCATATACATACAGTGGTGATTATCCACCCGCCCACCCGTACAAGTACAGTGGTGATGACCCACCCACCCAACCATACACGTACCGTTGTGATGACTTGCCCACTCACCCATACACGTAACATGGTGATGGTCCACCAGCCCACCCATATACGTACAGTGGTAATTACACGTACAGTCTGAACTCATGTACCTTTCTTTGGTAATTTAAATGAAATATAATATTTCAAGATGCAGTATTTATTATTATTATTTTTTAGCATCTGTAATTAAATAGGTTTCTTTCCTAACGAAATTAGTGATCTTGCATTTATATTAAGTAGGTGATGTTGACTCAGAAACAATGTTTTATTTAATAAATTTAGTTTAGTATTTTTAATTACTACCTATATAAAATATTGTTTTATATAGCATGAATATTTATATCGGATGGTTACAAATTGTTTGATTATAATACTTTTGTCCTTGTACACTAGCTCATAATAAATATTTATTAAACATAGTTGTTTTTTTTAAAGCCCTATCTAAAACAAAGCCAATTGTTGACAATCTTTATTTTATTGAAACATGTTACATATCCATTGGTTTTAATACATTAATAATACGTATTGTATTTATCGTTTTACTCAATTTAAAGTATATAATTATAATAACTGATAAAATCTTGTTACAGACTTGTGTTGGTTTACCAAGCAGATCCTTGTGGTACAATTAGTGGTGGAGTACAAACATGGAGGCAAATGTTTTTTACCAATAGACTCTACTAATACCTAAAGCTTCCGATAGCAACCGAGTCAATGTATTATCTATTACATTTAAACCTTTCGCCCATGTTGTGATGTGGCTTCCTCACTGGTACTATATGTAATATTCCAGATTTTATTTTAAATATTCTTGATCGTATTGAAACCAATTAGAAGATTATATTCATGAATGCATGATGATTTCTAAATTAATAGTTTGCTCTGAAAAATTATATAATGTCCACTCAATATTCTATAAGACTAATATGAAATTAATAAAAAAAACCTGGTTCATTTTTGGAAATAAACAGAGAATATTCAGGCTTTAAATATGTAAATATTTTTTTCTTTAAACGTAGCTGTTTGTTACTTGACTAAAGCTACAAGTGAGCTAAAATTATATTTTTCAATTATTATAGAACTAATCTAAAATCCAAATTCGTGAGTGTGAATGAGTCAGTCAGTCAGTGAGTTACACACCAGGCTTAACAAAATGGAAGATACAACATTTTGCATTATGTTTCTACACATACGAGTATAAAACAATATATTCCTCCCTTTATTCCAACACCAATCGTAATACATAATGTGGTTTTCAGCCAATTCATTGTGTTCTGATCACAATTAGTGATAAAGTACTAACGTTACAGTTCTCCTGATCACGTAAATCTGGACTTTCAGTTACGTCTCATCCCTTACAAAATTATGAAGGACATTATATACTTCATATATAAGCACTTTTTACTTATAAATGGGGTTCAAATACTCATAATATTATTTAAACGTTTGTAGAATAATGATTCAATAAATCCAATGAAAAGTATGAAACTCGTTTTAGTAATTGTTAAAAATTTTTAAAGTGTGTAAAATATAAGGCAGTTTGTAGAAAAAAGTCACAATATACATCAAAGTACACTATAACATTGTTTTTTAATTATCATAATAAATGTTGGTACTATATCATTGTTTATATTTCATTACTAACGGTAGGGTGATAATACACACAAAATTTATATTTAGGGTGTAAAAACCTCATTATAATTAACTTGGTTGTTTATAATGAGGTGTTATTCTATTCAAAACTTTGAGAAGCAACAAAGCTCACAAAAAAGGATGGTAATACTTTTTATTTACTGAGTAGTTATTAATTTGTGAGGTTGATTTTCCCAAAATATTTTTTGCTAAATAAAGCATAGTATGGGTTTATGTAACTAGATAAAAAAGAAATATATGTTAGGAATGTAGTTTTATACAAGTAGAGATCGTGTAGTTGCATTTATGGCAGATAAGCTTGGCCTTTGTCTTTCAAGAGTTAGAGGGAAGACGAGAGCCTTAAGATCTCCAATGCATGTCCTTAAGTGGGATCTTGTCTAGAGCACTTTGATGGAAAATGTTAAAGCATTACCTTTATGACTAATCTTTTGTATGCGTTTATACATAAATAAATACATTTAAACTTATATATCTGTAATATCATTCTCTGTAAGCTATTTATAAATTTATATAGAATCACTTTGTCTACCTGGGAATTTTTAATACTTCAGTAACCGCAATAAAAACTCATGAAAACATAAACAGATGATTTTTTAATATTTATTTATACATTTTATTTTTTTATATATAAAATATACTGTATCACACAAATTATAATTGAAATAAATTATTAAAATTGAAGGTGGCAAACAATAGTTGTATATAACGTATCGGAACTACCATAACAACTTATCATCCTAGTCTACATTAGTTCCTAGGCGATAAGCTTAGTTAGGGACCGACTTTGTGATTTAAACTCACCATTAATCTATCTACAGTTTGTGAGATTTATTTGTTAAAAAAAACATAGTAATTTAATTTATGCATTATTATACGGAGTGAGCTTTATACTCTTGAACACCTGGACATAATTAAAAATGCATGAGATATCAATATGAGACATTGACTATACTTATTATAACATGATTTATAACGTTTCAAGTTGTTAAACATTTCGCCTTCATTTTTAAAGGAAGCAACTAAACACTTTCAAATGAAAACTCATATCATTAACTATTCTTTTTTTTTTTATTAAACAGCAAAGTATTTGACAGAATGTCATTAGCTCATTAGTAACCAGGATTCCCAATATCCACAATAGGAATTATTTTTTGTTAATTTTGAACAGTTCGTAATGTGGTCTTTGTCCATAAAATCAGATGAATCGCATAAAATAAAATTTTTGATTTTCATATATTCCGAAGCGATGAAAATAATTTCCAAGGAAGTCATGTCCTGTTGTAAGACAAAAAGCAGTAACATTATTTGTTCTTGGGAAATCTGGAAAATCATTTAAATCTTTCTACGGTTTGTTTTTTATTTCATTTTTTAAAAGTAATTTGGAAATTGTTTTATATAGAATATTTATATAAAATGCGTAAGTAAATATTTATCGTCTGTCCAAGGCTAAAATGTATAATTTTAATAATAATTTTCACCATAAACCTCGTTATAAGATAGATTCGGAGCGGAAATTCTTCATTAAATAAGTTTGCTACTTCACTTTAAGATCTTATTTGTTCCCCATAAACTCTCATCATTAATACAGCAATTCTTTCTAACTCAGAACATTCCAAAATACAAATTAAACAAGTAACACTATCCAGAAAAGTAAATTTGAACTAAAATTGTTAACAACCCAAGCTATGAACTGATCAAATACAAGTGAGTAGAACACACGAGAAAGTCAAAAGTAGATTGTTCATACTGGTAAAATACTAAAAACCAGGAATTTCTTAAGGAATAAAAATTCCAGTTCCTTCATATAATGAGAAACAAAAGAAATTAAATGATTACTACTGTAAATTATTCTTTTACTCTTTTAAATTAAACGTAGAGAATTCTAGTTTGCGTGATTGGACATTTTTTGTTCCCTTTAAAATTTTTGGTCACATGATAAGTTGAAAATGTTTAGCTGACCCTCTAACCCCCACTAGAAAAGGGGAAAACATTGTCTACAACTTAAAAACAAAATATATATTTTATAATAAGTATTTTAAAGGTCTCATATGTATATGTCAGGTCATCTAAATTATATCCAGGTGTGCCAGGGCATAACACTCACACTGTATTTATATTATGCCATATCATATAACAAATAAATCTTCGTTTATATTTAAACTAATACGTATTTAAAAACGAGTAATTATACTAAACTAAATTACAATTGATCGTTATTAAATAACATTTTACTATTGATAAATAATTTACTCTGACACAATACAAAATGAAGATACTTAAATATTAGTATGTATACAATGAATAGTTTCTTTATTCCGTTAATTTATGACTTACAATTTTAAAAGAAATATACATTACATTAGATTCAATGTATATTTTTGTAAATTTTAGTTATATCATTGTTGTATATATTTTTTCACTACACTACTATGAGTTTAGCTGTTTTCGTTATGTGTTTACAACCTGCGAAACATCATATTTTCAACAGCTGTCTATTGTTTACTACCGAAAGTAACATTGTTTACAACCAAAAATTTTCCACATTCAACAACACCTATTTTTATTCCGTAGTGTCGGAAAAATTTTATAGCTCGACAAGTCTCGCACATCAAACATATAGTATCGAACGTGCAAAACCCCACTTTCCACTCTTGTTATGAAATATACTGTGGCATTATATGGTAATGTTTTTGAAAATAAAATAAGTGACAAGGATTTTCTGTCGTGAACGAAAGTATTGGACCACGCCAATCATACTGAGTGATCATTTAATCTCCTAGATGGAAATCAATTTAAATATAACATTGTATTATTTTTCAATATGTAGGCGGGAATATTGTTTTACTCATCCCTTTTGAATATTAATTGTAAAATTAGAGCGCGTTAAATAACAAATATATTGTGTTAAATCTAGTAAATTTTCAAAACAATCCCCTTTCCATTTCATTATATGATAACAAAATCAAATGTTTGTGTAATACCATATACTACAAGTGAAAAATTATAATATTCTATCAATATTTAAGCTAACAGTTCCAAATCATTATTTTCTTACACTATTCTTAAAATCATAAACAATATAACTACTATCAATTATTCATCCTTTAATAAAATGAACCTAGGTAACAATTATTTTGCATAGTAAAATTTATTCTATTTGACATAGTTAACATCTAAAAGGTACACAATTATATTATTTGGTTATATATGTTTCCATGTAATAATAATTTTAGAAAGTAAACCAAAAAAATATTTTAATCATACTACTTTTCCTTATCTTCAATCATTAATGATTGAATCATTAATCATTCAATTAATCAATGATTAAAACGTTTGTAAAATAGCAAAAAACATATTTCTTTTAAATGTACACTTGCATTATAATCACACTGATGTACAATAAACATGAACAGCTACTTGCAGGGCAGGTAAATATAGTTTTTCACAACTTGTGTAACCTAATCATAATGCAACAATAGAAATTAATAAAATTTTAATTCAATACAAACGAATGACAAAAACTAAAATAAATTAAGATTTTGAAAGTGCATGATTAAAGCGTATTATTTTTTAGACGAAATATAATTACTGACCATTTATATTTAATATAACTTTTTTCGTTGCAAAGTATCTACTAGAATGTCTCTGCTATTCATAAAAAAAATTTATAATTCATAACTAAATTGGCTGATAGGTTATGTTCATGTGTTTCATTATTCTGACACTTTTATAAAAAAATTAAAATGCACTTTTAAATGATGACCTTTCACACTAAGTAATGTTCTACACAATTTATTTAACTTTGAGTATAATTTAGTTATCTATATATCGGTGAAGAATGAAGTTTTCAAGAGAGATAGCCCCCTGAGTTGCCAGAACATTAAAAGTATATGGTTAATTACATATAAGTAAAAGAAAGTCAACATTTTTGTAACTTTTAGAGATTGCACTTTGTAATGTTTACTCTTTTTTAATATTACAAATACATTTAAGTGGGTATAATTCTAGTACATAGAGTTTATTATTATCCCTTACATAGAGGTGTATATTATTATTTATTTTTAAACTATACTTAGTGATAAAAAAACTGGCCGTGTGGCTTTCTTTAATTATTATATATAATCTGCTAGTTCTAACATATTATCAATATGTATAGCCTATTCAATCCTAATTCATAAAATTATTTGTTACTTATTGTAAATACCATTCATACAGAATATTGTTCCAAAAAACTCAAGCAAATCACATTATTTTAGCATTTTATTATCAAAAATAATCCCCCTGTTTTATTTGTTACTCTCAACTTTCTTATCACTTTTTGTGAATTGCTTATGTGAACATTGTCCATAATATTTATGTAATATGGTAGAAAAATGAACTATACTTTTAATATATTTTTTTATTTAAAGGTCACTTTACGAAAATATATATATACGTATAAAAGTACATTTAAGTATTTACAAACAATTTAATTCGTAATTCCGGATATATTATTATGAGGGTGACCATGTACTTAAAACGTCAATTTCCTTACATTATTTTTTATATTAGCAACGTTCTGTTAAGAGTTCATAACCGTTTGCTTACAACAAAAATATTGAATAAAGAAAATATAAAATTAAAAATTAAGTTTTTGAACATGATTGAGTTGTGTTATTTTTTTAATATGAAGTAATGCAATGCAAACTTTGGCACAAACTGACGTTATTTCCAGTTAGGGAAATTATTTACTTTATCAGTGTAATAAGCAGTGCTACGAAAACAATTTATTCTCGATATAACATTCAAGATGTTGGAACGTTGTTTTGTATCCATCCCAACGTGGAGGCTCAGCCGCCTGATGCTTCCAACTGGACTGACATAAAAATACATTAATTGTATTATAATATACTATACACACATTAGGATATATATGAGACAAGATGGAGATACTTAATAGTGGCATATCTGCCTTATGCAAGGTGAAAAATGGAAATACA
>JAQJVL010006484.1:0-28822 GCA_035578905.1 Stictocephala bisonia | reverse complement strand
GGGCAGGTGGGTCAGTGTAACTGTATGTTTACAACTGGGCAGGTGGGTCAGTAGCACTGTACGTGTATGAGTGGGCAGGTGGGTCAGTAGCACTTTACGTGTATGGTTGGGCAGGTGGGTCCACTGTACGTGTATGAGTGGGCAGGTGGGTCAGTAGCACTGTACGTGTATGGTTGGGCAGGTAGGTCAATAGGACTGTACGTGTATGAGTGGGCAGGTGGGTTAGTGTAACTGTATGTTTACAACTGGGCAGGTGGGTCAGTAGCACTGTACGTGTATGAGTGGGCAGGTGGGTCAGTATCACTTTACGTGTATGGTTGGGCAGGTGAGTCAATAGCACTGTACGTATATGAGTGGGCAGGTGGGTCAGTAGTACTTTACGTGTATGGTTGGGCAGGTGAGTCAATAGCACTGTACGTGTATGAGTGGGCAGGTGGGTCAGTAGCACTGTACGTGAATGAGAGGGCAGGTGGGTCAATAGCACTGTACGTGTATGAGTGGGCAGTTGGGTCAGTATCACTTTACGTGTATGGTTGGGCAGGTGAGTCAATAGCACTGTACGTGTATGAGTGGGCAGGTGGGTCAGTAGTACTTTATGTGTATGGTTGGGCAGGTGAGTCAATAGCACTGTACGTGTATGAGTGGGCAGGTGGGTCAGTAGCACTGTACGTGAATGAGAGGGCAGGTGGGTCAATAGCACTGTACGTGTATGAGTGGGCAGGTGGGTCAGTAGCACTGTACGTGTATGAGTGGGCAGGTGGGTCAGTAGCAATGTACGTGTATGAGAGGGCAGGTGGGTCAATAGCACTGTACGTGTATGAGTGGGCAGGTGGGTCAGTAGCACTGTACGTGTATGAGTGGGCAGTTGGGTCAGTATCACTTTACGTGTATGGTTGGGCAGGTGAGTCAATAGCACTGTACGTGTATGAGTGGGCAGGTGGGTCAGTAGTACTTTATGTGTATGGTTGGGCAGGTGAGTCAATAGCACTGTACGTGTATGAGTGGGCAGGTGGGTCAGTAGCACTGTACGTGAATGAGAGGGCAGGTGGGTCAGTAGCACTGTACGTGTATGGGTGGGCAGGTGGGTCAGTAGCACTGTACGTGTATGAGTGGGCAGGTGGGTCAGTAGCAATGTACGTGTATGAGAGGGCAGGTGGGTCAATAGCACTGTACGTGTATGAGTGGGCAGGTGGGTCAGTAGCACTGTACGTGTATGGGTGGGCAGGTGGGTCAGTAGCACTGTACGTGTATGAGTGGGCAGGTGGGTCAGTAGCACTGTACGTGTATGGGTGGGCAGGTGGGTCAGTAGCACTGTACGTGTATGGGTGGGCCGGTGGGTCAATAGCTCTGTACGTGTATGAGTGGGCAGGTGGGTCAATAGCACTGTACGTGTATGAGTGGGCAGGTGGGTCAATAGCACTGGTACGTGTATGGGTGGGCAGGTGAGTCAGTAGCACTGTACGTGTATGGGTGGGCAGGTGGATCAATAGCACTGTACGTGTATGGGTGGGCGGGTGGGTCAGTAGCACTGTACGTGTATGGGTGGGCAGGTGGGTCAATAGCACTGTACTTGTATGAATGGGGTTAGTGTAAGTGTATGTGTACAACTGGGCAGGTGGGTCAGTAATCATACCATACCATCGTACACCACAAACCTTTTCTAAATGCTTTGAAAGGTTGGTCTTGTTTGTGGTCTTTAGGGTGTTTATTAAATAATTTTACTCCATTTTAAGATAGAATTTCTTGATAAAATGTTGTGGTGTGATACAGCACTTTAAGAATGGTGTGCTACTCTGGATGATTTTTAAAAATAGAAGGTTTTGATTAATATAAATGAATGGATAAGGTAAAATAAAACGTTTCTTAAAAATGTCTCTACAAGGAGTTTTTCCTGGTATTCGAAATATGGCCAATTTACTGTTTTATTTAATTTTTTAATACTCCTCTTGAATTTTTGGAGTTTCCCGAAATCTGAAGAGCGTATTTCTAATTAGTATATATTTTTCTATAAAAGCAAAAGAGTTTTTCAATTTGTATAAGTAGATAGTCTACTTAACATATATAAACTTTTTGATGTTTTTTTGCACAGATTTGGTGTTTATGCAAAATAATTATCTTATACATATGAATATAATACATATTTTTAAATTAATAACTATAAAACTTGCCTTAAGTTTTTAAGTAAATACCTATCGTATCTTAAATCAATCATTTAAGCTATAAATATGATTTTCATTCCAAAAATTACAGGTTAAAAATTGAGGGATTTTAATAAAGTATTATTAAAATGTATTAAATCACTAAAACACACGAGTGCAGTAAGTTTACTATTTGTATATACAATTGTACACATAGTTGTCCTCTGTATAAAAATCTGGTCCCAAAATACTTATTTCTTTAGACTAATATTTTCAATACACATTCTAACTGGATTCTCAATAAAACCGAATAGTTTTGGTCCAGGCATTTTCCGTTTAACCTCCGAGACAGGGCAACGCTGTATCGGAAAACTGTTATCGTTGGTGACGGCGCAGCACGGCAAACTTCCTTTATCGACAATTTTCGCTTGTCAACATTATCCATATTTTGTTTTAGGTTATATATCTTTACGATTTTCTCATGTATATTATATTCAAGATTCAAGTAACAGGATCATATCTGTCACCTTATGAAGTTAAATTTTGTCAAATTTACACCTTTTAAATCAAAGAATTATAAGTTGTCGTTGTCCGCAAGTATATATTTTTCACCCTCTTTGTATTTGACTGTGGGGCTGATTTTTATATATTTTTGCAGTTAGCTGTTTACTCAAGTAAAACACTGTATATTTTTTTAGTTAAGTAAAAAAATATTGAAATAAAAAGCATATATACTCCACATCATATGCAGGATGTAAAAAAAAGTGTCCTGGCTGATAATTTTCTATTGTACACCTAATTTAGAGAAAAATGAGGTATATTTTTTTCAAATTCCGCTCCATTTAGTCTCATTTTTTCTGTTAAACAAATTAATAACTCAAGAATGGTTTGACCGACTGACTTGAAACGTTGCACACTTAATTCCATCAACATTAACAAATACTTCATTAAGTTATCATTAGTCATTTCAAAATAGTTGCCTTTTAAAATATGTAACTCCCAAATATCTCTTTAGCCAAAATTATTGAAACAATTTAAATGGACAACATTTTAAAATAGCTAAAGTTAAATTCAATGGCTATTTATTATGTTCAATAATGTTAGAGTACAGAACTGTGAAAAATGTTAAGTCAGGCAGTAAAAATGATCTTAAGTTATTGTTTTGTAAAAAACATTTAAAAAACACAAATTTACACTAAATGGAGTGGAATTTGAAATGTTATCCTTAATTTGTTGCTCTTAATTAGGTTTAGAATCCTAAAATCAACACCCAATACATATTTTTGTGACTTCCTGTATACTGCATGCACAATAAAATATTATCTAGAACGTATATCAAGGTCGAACTTGATGTATAAAAACATTATTCCACTTATACAAAATTAATTTGTTATTTAAATTTTCTTATTCGTAAAAATCTTTATGTAAGTATATAAATTATTGGTGATATTTTTCATCAGTGCGAATAGGATATCAATTACATACCTTTAATTCGTACCTTTTATATGTTGTTTTATTTTATGTGATTTGTTAGAGAAATGTTTCCTCAACTACAGAATATAAAATACAGTATTATATATTCTGATCCTCAACTTATAAATTCATGTTACGCGATCCAGAATTACCCTACCTTACCCTACGTTTTGTCAAGTGTACATATGTTACACTTATACATGTACATATACATAATGTTATATGTGACATTTTGTACTCATCACTTAAATACGATTAAGATCGCAGAGTAAAATACCGAATCTATTTACTTATTCATAATAGAAAAAAATTAATAGTAAATAAAAAATAAATTAGCCATAATCATAAACACTTGCTTAGTAATTATCGTTTGTTTGAAAAAATTGTTGAACTATCCCTACTGTAAATTATTGTTTAATAGTATGCACTACATTTTTGTTGTCCGTGTATATTTAGACTAGAGTATAATGAATAACAATAATAACAATGTATTTTTACGGTGAACTATTCTAATGTTTTATTCAAGAGACAACACAGACTTTTTAAAGACATTTAGATTGAAAAAATGTAACTGTACATTTTACTACCTGTGTATTTTTCAATTGATTTTTTGATTCCAATTTTCTTGTTTAGACCATTCTGTTTTTTTTGTCTTAATTAATAAATATTTTCTATGTTCTAGAAATATATTAATTTTAAGTATTGAAGTGAATTTCAGTTTCCATTCCGTTCCTTGCTGTCTATGAAAGTGTTGGCCGATAAAAGACAAAGATGTCTGTTCATTGAATCTCTCGACTTCACTATAGAGTGCTCCTACAGCACGAGCTGGGACTACGAGAAGGTTCAAACTGCTAGGACTAATGGCGTGACGATATTAGCCAGCCGTAAGCATAGCAACGCCTTGCATGGATATCACATTTCAGTTCATTTATCTGCAACGTTCTAATTATCTATTTGTTTAAATATGTAAATTTTTGTGAGCTAGTAAACATTTTATATTTGTGAATTTTCATATTGTATATATTGTCCTGTTTATTTATTAATTTTTTTATTGTTTATTATATCGCTATAGATGTCCAAGCACAGACACAAGCACCACTAAACACGGTCATGTCAGGTCGGGAGATCATTATATTGTCATAGATGTTCAGGCAAAGACACTCAAGCACCACTAAACACGGTCATGTCAGGTCGGGAGATCATTATATTGTCATAGATGTTCAGGGAAAGACACTCAAGCACCACTAAACACGATCATGTCAGGTCGGGAGATCATTAAATCGTTATAAATGTTCAGGCACAGACACTCAAACACCACTAAACACGGACATGTCAGGTCGGGAGATCATTAAATCATTATAGATGTTCAGGCAAAGACACTCAAGCACCACTAAACACGGTCATGTCAGGTCGGGAGATCATTATATTGTCATAGATGTTCAGGCAAAGACACTCAAGCACCAATAAACACGGTCATGTCAGGTCGGGAGATCATTATATTGTCATAGATGTTCAGGCAAAGACACTCAAGCACCACCAAACACGGACATGTCAGGTCGGGAGATCATTAAATCGTTATAGATGTTCAGGCACAGACACTCAAGCACCACTAAACACGGTCATGTCAGGTCGGGAGATCATTAAATCATTATAGATGTTCAGGCAAAGACACTCAAGCACCACTAAACACGGTCATGTCAGGTCGGGAGATCATTAAATCGTTATAGATGTTCAGGCAAAGACACTCAAGCACCACTAAACACGGTCATGTCAGGTCGGGAGATCATTAAATCGTTATAGATGTTCAGGCACAGACACTCAAACACAACTAAACACGGTCATGTCAGGTCAGGAGATCATTAAATCGTTATAGATGTTCAGGCAAAGACACTCAAGCACCACTAAACACGGTCATGTTAGGTCGGGAGATCATTAAATCGTTATAGATGTTCAGGCACAGACACTCAAGCACCACTAAACACGGTCATGTTAGGTCGGGAGATCATTAAATCGTTATAGATGTTCAGGCAAAGACACTCAAGCACCACTAAACACGGTCATGTCAGGTCGGGAGATCATTAAATCGTTATAGATGTTCAGGCACAGACACTCAAACACCACTAAACACGATCATGTCAGGTCGGGAGATCATTAAATCGTTATAGATGTTCAGGCAAAGACACTCAAGCACCACTAAACACGGTCATGTCAGGTCGGGAGATCATTAAATCGTTATAGATGTTCAGGCAAAGACACTCAAGCACCACTAAACACGGTCATGTCAGGTCGGGAGATCATTAAATCGTTATAGATGTTCAGGCACAGACACTCAAACACCACTAAACACAATCATGTCAGGTCGGGAGATCATAAAATCGTTATAGATGTTCAGGCGAAGACACTCAAGCACCACTAAACACGGTCATGTCAGGTCGGGAGATCATTATCTCGTTATAGATGTTCAGGCACAGACACTCGACACCACTAAACACGATCATGTCAGGTCGAGAGATCATTAAATCGTTATAGATGTTCAGGCAAAGACACTCAAGCACCACCAAACACGGTCATGTCAGGTCGGGAGATCATTAAATCGTTATAGATGTTCAGGCAAAGACACTCAAGCACCACTAAACACGGTCATGTTAGGTCGGGAGATCATTAAATCGTTATAGATGTTCAGGCAAAGACACTCAAACACCACTAAACACGATCATGTCAGGTCGGGAGATCATTAAATCGTTATAGATGTTCAGGCAAAGACACTCAAGCACCACTAAACACGGTCATGTCAGGTCGGGAGATCATTATATTGTTATAGATGTTCAGGCAAAGACACTCAAGCACCACTAAACACGGTCATGTCAGGTCGGGAGATCATTAAATCGTTATAGATGTTCAGGCAAAGACACTCAAGCACCACTAAACACGGTCATGTCAGGTCGGGAGATCATTAAATCGTTATAGATGTTCAGGCACAGACACTCAACCACTAAACACGATCATGTCAGGTCAGAAGATCATAAAATCGTTATAGATGTTCAGGCAAAGACACTCAAGCACCACTAAACACGGTCATGTCAGGTCGGGAGATCATTAACTCGTTATAGATGTTCAGGCACAGACACTCGACACCACTAAACACGATCATGTCAGGTCGAGAGATCATTAACTCGTTATAGATGTTCAGGCAAAGACACTCAAGCACCACCAAACACGGTCATGTCAGGTCGGGAGATCATTAAATCGTTATAGATGTTCAGGCACAGACACTCAAACACCACTAAACACGGTCATGTCAGGTCGGGAGATCATTAAATCGTTATAGATGTTCAGGCAAAGACACTCAAGCACCACTAAACACGGTCATGTCAGGTCGGGAGATCATTAAATCGTTATAGATGTTCAGGCACAGACACTCAAACACCACTAAACACGATCATGTCAGGTCGGGAGATCATTAAATCGTTATAGATGTTCAGGCAAAGACACTCAAGCACCACTAAACACGGTCATGTCAGGTCGGGAGATCATTAAATCGTTATAGATGTTCAGGCAAAGACACTCAAGCACCACTAAACACGGTCACGTCAGGTCGGGAGATCATTAAATCGTTATAAATGTTCAGGCACAGACACTGAAACACCACTAAACACGGTCATGTCAGGTCGGGAGATCATTAAATCGTTATAGATGTTCAGGCAAAGACACTCAAGCACCAATAAACACGGTCATGTCAGGTCGGGAGATCATTAAATCGTTATAGATGTTCAGGCACAGACACTCAACACCACTAAACACGATCATGTCAAGTCGGGAGATCATTAAATCGTTATAGATGTTCAGGCACAGACACTCAAACACAACTAAACAAGGACATGTCAGGTCGGGAGATCATTAAATCGTTATAGATGTTCAGGCAAAGACACTCAAGCACCACTAAACACGGTCATGTCAGGTCGGGAGATCATTATATTGTCATAGATGTTCAGGCAAAGACACTCAAGCACCAATAAACACGGTCATGTCAGGTCGGGAGATCATTATATTGTCTTAGATGTTTAGGCAAAGACACTCAAGCACCACTAAACACGGTCATGTCAGGTCGGGAGATCATTAAATCGTTATAGATGTTCAGGCACAGACACTCAAACACCACTAAACACGGTCATGTCAGGTCGGGAGATCATTAAATCGTTATAGATGTTCAGGCAAAGACACTCAAGCACCACTAAACACGGTCATGTCAGGTCGGTAGATCATTAAATCGTTATAGATGTTCAGGCAAAGACACTCAAGCACCACTAAACACGGTCATGTCAGGTCGGGAGATCATTAAATCATTATAGATGTTCAGGCACAGACACTCAAACACCACTAATCACGATCATGTCAGGTCGGGAGATCATAAAATCGTTATAGATGTTCAGGCAAAGACACTCAAGCACCACTAAACACGGTCATGTCAGGTCGGGAGATCATTAACTCGTTATAGATGTTCAGGCACAGACACTCGACACCACTAAACACGATCATGTCAGATCGAGAGATCATTAAATCGTTATAGATGTTCAGGCAAAGACACTCAAGCACCACTAAACACGGTCATGTCAGGTCGGGAGATCATTAAATCGTTATAGATGTTCAGGCACAGACACTCAAACACCACTAAACACGGTCATGTCAGGTCGGGAGATCATTAAATCGTTATAGATGTTCAGGCAAAGACACTCAAGCACCACTAAACACGGTCATGTCAGGTCGGGAGATCATTAAATCGTTATAGATGTTCAGGTACAGACACTCAAACACCACTAAATACGGTCATGTCAGGTCGGGAGATCATTAAATCGTTATAGATGTTCAGGCAAAGACACTCAAGCACCACTAAACACGGTCATGTCAGGTCGGGAGATCATTAAATCGTTATAGATGTTCAGGCACAGACACTCAAACACCACTAACTAAACACGATCATGTCAGGTCAGAAGATCATAAAATCGTTATAGATGTTCAGGCAAAGACACTCAAGCACCACTAAACACGGTCATGTCAGGTCGGGAGATCATTAACTCGTTATAGATGTTCAGGCACAGACACTCGACACCACTAAACACGATCATGTCAGGTCGAGAGATCATTAACTCGTTATAGATGTTCAGGCAAAGACACTCAAGCACCACCAAACACGGTCATGTCAGGTCGGGAGATCATTAAATCGTTATAGATGTTCAGGCACAGACACTCAAACACCACTAAACACGGTCATGTCAGGTCGGGAGATCATTAAATCGTTATAGATGTTCAGGCAAAGACACTCAAGCACCACTAAACACGGTCATGTCAGGTCGGGAGATCATTAAATCGTTATAGATGTTCAGGCACAGACACTCAAACACCACTAAACACGATCATGTCAGGTCAGAAGATCATAAAATCGTTATAGATGTTCAGGCAAAGACACTCAAGCACCACTAAACACGGTCATGTCAGGTCGGGAGATCATTAACTCGTTATAGATGTTCAGGCACAGACACTCGACACCACTAAACACGATCATGTCAGGTCGAGAGATCATTAACTCGTTATAGATGTTCAGGCAAAGACACTCAAGCACCACCAAACACGGTCATGTCAGGTCGGGAGATCATTAAATCGTTATAGATGTTCAGGCACAGACACTCAAACACCACTAAACACGGTCATGTCAGGTCGGGAGATCATTAAATCGTTATAGATGTTCAGGCAAAGACACTCAAGCACCACTAAACACGGTCATGTCAGGTCGGGAGATCATTAAATCGTTATAGATGTTCAGGCACAGACACTCAAACACCACTAAACACGATCATGTCAGGTCGGGAGATCATTAAATCGTTATAGATGTTCAGGCAAAGACACTCAAGCACCACTAAACACGGTCATGTCAGGTCGGGAGATCATTAAATCGTTATAGATGTTCAGGCAAAGACACTCAAGCACCACTAAACACGGTCACGTCAGGTCGGGAGATCATTAAATCGTTATAAATGTTCAGGCACAGACACTGAAACACCACTAAACACGGTCATGTCAGGTCGGGAGATCATTAAATCGTTATAGATGTTCAGGCAAAGACACTCAAGCACCAATAAACACGGTCATGTCAGGTCGGGAGATCATTAAATCGTTATAGATGTTCAGGCACAGACACTCAAACACCACTAAACACGATCATGTCAAGTCGGGAGATCATTAAATCGTTATAGATGTTCAGGCACAGACACTCAAACACAACTAAACACGGACATGTCAGGTCGGGAGATCATTAAATCGTTATAGATGTTCAGGCAAAGACACTCAAGCACCACTAAACACGGTCATGTCAGGTCGGGAGATCATTATATTGTCATAGATGTTCAGGCAAAGACACTCAAGCACCAATAAACACGGTCATGTCAGGTCGGGAGATCATTATATTGTCTTAGATGTTTAGGCAAAGACACTCAAGCACCACTAAACACGGTCATGTCAGGTCGGGAGATCATTAAATCGTTATAGATGTTCAGGCACAGACACTCAAACACCACTAAACACGATCATGTCAGGTCGGGAGATCATTAAATCGTTATAGATGTTCAGGCACAGACACTCAAGCACCACTAAACGGTCATGTCAGGTCGGGAGATCATTAAATCGTTATAGATGTTCAGGCAAAGACACTCAAGCACCACTAAACACGGTCACGTCAGGTCGGGAGATCATTAAATCGTTATAAATGTTCAGGCACAAACACTGAAACACCACTAAACACGGTCATGTCAGGTCGGGAGATCATTAAATCGTTATAGATGTTCAGGCAAAGACACTCAAGCACCAATAAACACGGTCATGTCAGGTCGGGAGATCATTAAATCGTTATAGATGTTCAGGCAAAGACACTCAAGCACCACTAAACACGGTCATGTCAGGTCGGGAGATCATTAAATCGTTATAGATGTTCAGGCACAGACACTCAAACACCACTAAACACGATCATGTCAGGTCGGGAGATCATTAAATCGTTATAGATGTTCAGGCAAAGACACTCAAGCACCACTAAACACGGTCATGTCAGGTCGGGAGATCATTAAATCGTTATAGATGTTCAGGCAAAGACACTCAAGCACCACTAAACACGGTCACGTCAGGTCGGGAGATCATTAAATCGTTATAAATGTTCAGGCACAGACACTGAAACACCACTAAACACGGTCATGTCAGGTCGGGAGATCATTAAATCGTTATAGATGTTCAGGCAAAGACACTCAAGCACCAATAAACACGGTCATGTCAGGTCGGGAGATCATTAAATCGTTATAGATGTTCAGGCACAGACACTCAAACACCACTAAACACGATCATGTCAAGTCGGGAGATCATTAAATCGTTATAGATGTTCAGGCACAGACACTCAAACACAACTAAACACGGACATGTCAGGTCGGGAGATCATTAAATCGTTATAGATGTTCAGGCAAAGACACTCAAGCACCACTAAACACGGTCATGTCAGGTCGGGAGATCATTATATTGTCATAGATGTTCAGGCAAAGACACTCAAGCACCAATAAACACGGTCATGTCAGGTCGGGAGATCATTATATTGTCTTAGATGTTTAGGCAAAGACACTCAAGCACCACTAAACACGGTCATGTCAGGTCGGGAGATCATTAAATCGTTATAGATGTTCAGGCACAGACACTCAAACACCACTAAACACGGTCATGTCAGGTCGGGAGATCATTAAATCGTTATAGATGTTCAGGCAAAGACACTCAAGCACCACTAAACACGGTCATGTCAGGTCGGTAGATCATTAAATCGTTATAGATGTTCAGGCAAAGACACTCAAGCACCACTAAACACGGTCATGTCAGGTCGGGAGATCATTAAATCATTATAGATGTTCAGGCACAGACACTCAAACACCACTAATCACGATCATGTCAGGTCGGGAGATCATAAAATCGTTATAGATGTTCAGGCAAAGACACTCAAGCACCACTAAACACGGTCATGTCAGGTCGGGAGATCATTAACTCGTTATAGATGTTCAGGCACAGACACTCGACACCACTAAACACGATCATGTCAGATCGAGAGATCATTAAATCGTTATAGATGTTCAGGCAAAGACACTCAAGCACCACTAAACACGGTCATGTCAGGTCGGGAGATCATTAAATCGTTATAGATGTTCAGGCACAGACACTCAAACACCACTAAACACGGTCATGTCAGGTCGGGAGATCATTAAATCGTTATAGATGTTCAGGCACAGACACTCAAACACCACTAAACACGGTCATGTCAGGTCGGGAGATCATTAAATCGTTATAGATGTTCAGGCAAAGACACTCAAGCACCACTAAACACGGTCATGTCAGGTCGGTAGATCATTAAAATCGTTATAGATGTTCAGGCAAAGACACTCAAGCACCACTAAACACGGTCATGTCAGGTCGGGAGATCATTAAATCATTATAGATGTTCAGGTAAAGACACTCAAGCACCACTAAACACGGTCATGTCAGGTCGGGAGATCATTAAATCGTTATAGATGTTCAGGCAAAGACACTCAAGCACCACTAAACACGGTCATGTCAGGTCGGGAGATCATTAAATCGTTATAGATGTTCAGGCAAAGACACTCAAGCACCACTAAACACGGTCATGTCAGGTCGGGAGATCATTAAATCGTTATAGATGTTCAGGCACAGACACTCAAACACCACTAAACACGGTCATGTCAGGTCGGGAGATCATTAAATCGTTATAGATGTTCAGGCAAAGACACTCAAGCACCACTAAACACGGTCATGTCAGGTCGGGAGATCATTAAATCGTTATAGATGTTCAGGCACAGACACTCAAACACCACTAAACACGATCATGTCAGGTCGGGAGATCATTAAATCGTTATAGATGTTCAGGCAAAGACACTCAAGCACCACTAAACACGGTCATGTCAGGTCGGGAGATCATTAAATCGTTATAGATGTTCAGGCAAAGACACTCAAGCACCACTAAACACGATCATGTCAGGTCGGGAGATCAATAAATCGTTATAGATGTTCAGGCAAAGACACTCAAGCACCACTAAACACGGTCATGTCAGGTCGGGAGATCATTAAATCGTTATAGATGTTCAGGCAAAGACACTCAAGCACCACTAAACACGGTCATGTCAGGTCGGGAGATCATTAAATCGTTATAGATGTTCAGGCACAGACACTCAAACACCACTAAACACGGTCATGTCAGGTCGGGAGATCATTAAATCGTTATAGATGTTCAGGCAAAGACACTCAAGCACCACTAAACACGGTCATGTCAGGTCGGGAGATCATTAAATCGTTATAGATGTTCAGGCACAGACACTCAAACACCACTAAACACGATCATGTCAGGTCGGGAGATCATTAAATCGTTATAGATGTTCAGGCACAGACACTCAAACACCACTAAACACGATCATGTCAGTTCGGGAGATCATTAAATCGTTATAGATGTTCAGGCACAGACACTAAAACACCACTAAACACGGTCATGTCAGGTCGGGAGATCATTAAATCGTTATAGATGTTCAGGCAAAGACACTCAAGCACCACTAAACACGATCATGTCAGGTCGGGAGATCATTAAATCGTTATAGATGTTCAGGCAAAGACACTCAAGCACCACTAAACACGGTCATGTCAGGTCGGGAGATCATTAAATCGTTATAGATGTTCAGGCAAAGACACTCAAGCACCACTAAACACGGTCATGTCAGGTCGGGAGATCATTAAATCGTTATAGATGTTCAGGCAAAGACACTCAAGCACCACTAAACACGGTCATGTCAGGTCGGGAGATCATTAAATCGTTATAGATGTTCAGGTACAGACACTCAAACACCACTAAATACGGTCATGTCAGGTCGGGAGATCATTAAATCGTTATAGATGTTCAGGCAAAGACACTCAAGCACCACTAAACACGGTCATGTCAGGTCGGGAGATCATTAACTCGTTATAGATGTTCAGGCACAGACACTCGACACCACTAAACACGATCATGTCAGGTCGAGAGATCATTAAATCGTTATAGATGTTCAGGCAAAGACACTCAAGCACCACTAAACACGGTCATGTCAGGTCGGGAGATCATTAAATCGTTATAGATGTTCAGGCACAGACACTCAAACACCACTAAACACGGTCATGTCAGGTCAGGAGATCATTAAATCGTTATAGATGTTCAGGCACAGACACTCAAACACCACTAAACACGGTCATGTCAGGTCGGGAGATCATTAAATCGTTATAGATGTTCAGGCAAAGACACTCAAGCACCACTAAACACGGTCATGTCAGGTCGGTAGATCATTAAATCGTTATAGATGTTCAGGCAAAGACACTCAAGCACCACTAAACACGGTCATGTCAGGTCGGGAGATCATTAAATCATTATAGATGTTCAGGTAAAGACACTCAAGCACCACTAAACACGGTCATGTCAGGTCGGGAGATCATTAAATCGTTATAGATGTTCAGGCAAAGACACTCAAGCACCACTAAACACGGTCATGTCAGGTCGGGAGATCATTAAATCGTTATAGATGTTCAGGCAAAGACACTCAAGCACCACTAAACACGGTCATGTCAGGTCAGGAGATCATTAAATCGTTATAGATGTTCAGGCAAAGACACTCAAGCACCACTAAACACGGTCATGTCAGGTCGGGAGATCATTAAATCGTTATAGATGTTCAGGCACAGACACTCAAACACCACTAAACACGATCATGTCAGGTCGGGAGATTATTAAATCGTTATAGATGTTTAGGCAAAGACACTCAAGCACCACTAAACACGGTCATGTCAGGTCGGGAGATCATTAAATCGTTATAGATGTTCAGGCACAGACACTCAAACACCACTAAACACGATCATGTCAGGTCGGGAGATCAATAAATCGTTATAGATGTTCAGGCAAAGACACTCAAGCACCACTAAACACGTCATGTCAGGTCGGGAGATCATTAAATCGTTATAGATGTTCAGGGCACAGACCACTCAAACACCACTAAACACGGTCATGTCAGGTCGGGAGATCATTAAATCGTTATAGATGTTCAGGCACAGACACTCAAACACCACTAAACACGGTCATGTCAGGTCGGGAGATCATTAAAATCGTTATAGATGTTCAGGCAAAGACACTCAAGCACCACTAAACACGGTCATGTCAGGTCGGTAGATCATTTAAATCGTTATAGATGTTCAGGCAAAGACACTCAAGCACCACTAAACACGGTCATGTCAGGTCGGGAGATCATTAAATCATTATAGATGTTCAGGTAAAGACACTCAAGCACCACTAAACACGGTCATGTCAGGTCGGGGAGATCATTAAATCGTTATAGAGTTCAGGCAAAGACACTCAAGCACCACTAAACACGGTCATGTCAGGTCGGAGAGATCATTAAATCGTTATAGATGTTCAGGCAAAGACACTCAAGCACCACTAAACACGGTCATGTCAGGGTCGGGAGATCATTTAAATCGTTATAGATGTTCAGGCACAGACACTCAAACAACCACTAAACACGATCATGTCAGGTCGGGAGATTATTAAATCGTTATAGATGTTCAGGCAAAGACACTCAAGCACCACTAAACACGGTCATGTCAGGTCGGGAGATCATTAAATCGTTATAGATGTTCAGGCACAGACACTCAAACACCACTAAACACGATCATGTCAGGACGGGAGATCAATAAATCGTTATAGATGTTCAGGCAAAGACACTCAAGCACCACTAAACACGGTCATGTCAGGTCGGGAGATCATTAAATCGTTATAGATGTTCAGGCAAAGACACTCAAGCACCACTAAACACGGTCATGTCAGGTCGGGAGATCATTAAATCGTTATAGATGTTCAGGCACAGACACTCAAACACCACTAAACACGGTCATGTCAGGTCGGGAGATCATTAAATCGTTATAGATGTTCAGGCAAAGACACTCAAGCACCACTAAACACGGTCATGTCAGGTCGGGAGATCATTAAATCGTTATAGATGTTCAGGCACAGACACTCAAACACCACTAAACACGATCATGTCAGGTCGGGAGATCATTAAATCGTTATAGATGTTCAGGCACAGACACTCAAACACCACTAAACACGATCATGTCAGTTCGGGAGATCATTAAATCGTTATAGATGTTCAGGCACAGACACTAAAACACCACTAAACACGGTCATGTCAGGTCGGGAGATCATTAAATCGTTATAGATGTTCAGGCAAAGACACTCAAGCACCACTAAACACGGTCATGTCAGGTCGGGAGATCATTAAATCGTTATAGATGTTCAGGCAAAGACACTCAAACCACCACTAAACACGATCATGTCAGGTCGGGAGATCATTAAATCGTTATAGAATGTTCAGGCAAAGACACTCAAGCACCACTAAACACGGTCATGTCAGGTCGGGAGATCATTAAATCGTTATAGATGTTCAGGCAAAGACACTCAAGCACCACTAAACACGGTCATGTCAGGTCGGGAGATCATTAAATCGTTATAGATGTTCAGGCAAAGACACTCAAGCACCACTAAACACGGTCATGTCAGGTCGGGAGATCATTAAATCGTTATAGATGTTCAGGTACAGACACTCAAACACCACTAAATACGGTCATGTCAGGTCGGGAGATCATTAAATCGTTATAGATGTTCAGGCAAAGACACTCAAGCACCACTAAACACGGTCATGTCAGGTCGGGAGATCATTAAATCGTTATAGATGTTCAGGCACAGACACTCAAACACCACTAAACACGATCATGTCAGGTCAGAAGATCATAAAATCGTTATAGATGTTCAGGCAAAGACACTCAAGCACCACTAAACACGGTCATGTCAGGTCGGGAGATCATTAACTCGTTATAGATGTTCAGGCACAGACACCTCGACACCACTAAACACGATCATGTCAGGTCGAGAGATCATTAACTCGTTATAGATGTTCAGGCAAAGACACTCAAGCACCACCAAACACGGTCATGTCAGGTCGGGGAGATCATTAAATCGTTATAGATGTTCAGGCACAGACACTCAAACACCACTAAACACGGTCATGTCAGGTCGGGAGATCATTAAATCGTTATAGATGTTCAGGCAAAGACACTCAAGCACCACTAAACACGGTCATGTCAGGTCGGGAGATCATTAAATCGTTATAGATGTTCAGGCACAGACACTCAAACACCACTAAACACGATCATGTCAGGTCGGGAGATCATTAAATCGTTATAGATGTTCAGGCAAAGACACTCAAGCACCACTAAACACGGTCATGTCAGGTCGGGAGATCATTAAATCGTTATAGATGTTCAGGCAAAGACACTCAAGCACCACTAAACACGGTCACGTCAGGTCGGGAGATCATTAAATCGTTATAAATGTTCAGGCACAGACACTGAAACACCACTAAACACGGTCATGTCAGGTCGGGAGATCATTAAATCGTTATAGATGTTCAGGCAAAGACACTCAAGCACCAATAAACACGGTCATGTCAGGTCGGGAGATCATTAAATCGTTATAGATGTTCAGGCACAGACACTCAAACACCACTAAACACGATCATGTCAAGTCGGGAGATCATTAAATCGTTATAGATGTTCAGGCACAGACACTCAAACACAACTAAACACGGACATGTCAGGTCGGGAGATCATTAAATCGTTATAGATGTTCAGGCAAAGACACTCAAGCACCACTAAACACGGTCATGTCAGGTCGGGAGATCATTATATTGTCATAGATGTTCAGGCAAAGACACTCAAGCACCAATAAACACGGTCATGTCAGGTCGGGAGATCATTATATTGTCTTAGATGTTTAGGCAAAGACACTCAAACACCACTAAACACGGTCATGTCAGGTCGGGAGATCATTAAATCGTTATAGATGTTCAGGCACAGACACTCAAACACCACTAAACACGGTCATGTTAGGTCGGGAGATCATTAAATCGTTATAGATGTTCAGGCAAAGACACTCAAGCTCCACTAAACACGGTCATGTCAGGTCGGTAGATCATTAAATCGTTATAGATGTTCAGGCAAAGACACTCAAGCACCACTAAACACGGTCATGTCAGGTCGGGAGATCATTAAATCATTATAGATGTTCAGGCACAGACACTCAAACACCACTAATCACGATCATGTCAGGTCGGGAGATCATAAAATCGTTATAGATGTTCAGGCAAAGACACTCAAGCACCACTAAACACGGTCATGTCAGGTCGGGAGATCATTAACTCGTTATAGATGTTCAGGCACAGACACTCGACACCACTAAACACGATCATGTCAGATCGAGAGATCATTAAATCGTTATAGATGTTCAGGCAAAGACACTGAAGCACCACTAAACACGGTCATGTCAGGTCGGGAGATCATTAAATCGTTATAGATGTTCAGGCACAGACACTCAAACACCACTAAACACGGTCATGTCAGGTCGGGAGATCATTAAATCGTTATAGATGTTCAGGCACAGACACTCAAACACCACTAAACACGGTCATGTCAGGTCGGGAGATCATTAAATCGTTATAGATGTTCAGGCAAAGACACTCAAGCACCACTAAACACGGTCATGTCAGGTCGGTAGATCATTAAATCGTTATAGATGTTCAGGCAAAGACACTCAAGCACCACTAAACACGGTCATGTCAGGTCGGGAGATCATTAAATCATTATAGATGTTCAGGTAAAGACACTCAAGCACCACTAAACACGGTCATGTCAGGTCGGGAGATCATTAAATCGTTATAGATGTTCAGGCAAAGACACTCAAGCACCACTAAACACGGTCATGTCAGGTCGGGAGATCATTAAATCGTTATAGATGTTCAGGCAAAGACACTCAAGCACCACTAAACACGGTCATGTCAGGTCGGGAGATCATTAAATCGTTATAGATGTTCAGGCACAGACACTCAAACACCACTAAACACGGTCATGTCAGGTCGGGAGATCATTAAATCGTTATAGATGTTCAGGCAAAGACACTCAAGCACCACTAAACACGGTCATGTCAGGTCGGGAGATCATTAAATCGTTATAGATGTTCAGGCACAGACACTCAAACACCACTAAACACGATCATGTCAGGTCGGGAGATCATTAAATCGTTATAGATGTTCAGGCAAAGACACTCAAGCACCACTAAACACGGTCATGTCAGGTCGGGAGATCATTAAATCGTTATAGATGTTCAGGCAAAGACACTCAAGCACCACTAAACACGATCATGTCAGGTCGGGAGATCAATAAATCGTTATAGATGTTCAGGCAAAGACACTCAAGCACCACTAAACACGGTCATGTCAGGTCGGGAGATCATTAAATCGTTATAGATGTTCAGGCAAAGACACTCAAGCACCACTAAACACGGTCATGTCAGGTCGGGAGATCATTAAATCGTTATAGATGTTCAGGCACAGACACTCAAACACCACTAAACACGGTCATGTCAGGTCGGGAGATCATTAAATCGTTATAGATGTTCAGGCAAAGACACTCAAGCACCACTAAACACGGTCATGTCAGGTCGGGAGATCATTAAATCGTTATAGATGTTCAGGCACAGACACTCAAACACCACTAAACACGATCATGTCAGGTCGGGAGATCATTAAATCGTTATAGATGTTCAGGCACAGACACTCAAACACCACTAAACACGATCATGTCAGTTCGGGAGATCATTAAATCGTTATAGATGTTCAGGCACAGACACTAAAACACCACTAAACACGGTCATGTCAGGTCGGGAGATCATTAAATCGTTATAGATGTTCAGGCAAAGACACTCAAGCACCACTAAACACGGTCATGTCAGGTCGGGAGATCATTAAATCGTTATAGATGTTCAGGCACAGACACTCAAACACCACTAAACACGATCATGTCAGGTCGGGAGATCATTAAATCGTTATAGATGTTCAGGCAAAGACACTCAAGCACCACTAAACACGGTCATGTCAGGTCGGGAGATCATTAAATCGTTATAGATGTTCAGGCAAAGACACTCAAGCACCACTAAACACGGTCATGTCAGGTCGGGAGATCATTAAATCGTTATAGATGTTCAGGCAAAGACACTCAAGCACCACTAAACACGGTCATGTCAGGTCGGGAGATCATTAAATCGTTATAGATGTTCAGGTACAGACACTCAAACACCACTAAATACGGTCATGTCAGGTCGGGAGATCATTAAATCGTTATAGATGTTCAGGCAAAGACACTCAAGCACCACTAAACACGGTCATGTCAGGTCGGGAGATCATTAACTCGTTATAGATGTTCAGGCACAGACACTCGACACCACTAAACACGATCATGTCAGGTCGAGAGATCATTAAATCGTTATAGATGTTCAGGCAAAGACACTCAAGCACCACTAAACACGGTCATGTCAGGTCGGGAGATCATTAAATCGTTATAGATGTTCAGGCACAGACACTCAAACACCACTAAACACGGTCATGTCAGATCAGGAGATCATTAAATCGTTATAGATGTTCAGGCACAGACACTCAAACACCACTAAACACGGTCATGTCAGGTCGGGAGATCATTAAATCGTTATAGATGTTCAGGCAAAGACACTCAAACACCACTAATCACGATCATGTCAGGTCGGGAGATCATAAAATCGTTATAGATGTTTAGGCAAAGACACTCAAGCACCACTAAACACGGTCATGTCAGGTCGGGAGATCATTAAATCGTTATAGATGTTCAGGCAAAGACACTCAAACACCACTAATCACGATCATGTCAGATCGAGAGATCATTAAATCGTTATAGATGTTCAGGCAAAGACACTCAAGCACCACTAAACACGGTCATGTCAGGTCGGGAGATCATTAAATCGTTATAGATGTTCAGGCACAGACACTCAAACACCACTAAACACGGTCATGTCAGGTCGGGAGATCATTAAATCGTTATAGATGTTCAGGCACAGACACTCAAACACCACTAAACACGGTCATGTCAGGTCGGGAGATCATTAAATCGTTATAGATGTTCAGGCAAAGACACTCAAGCACCACTAAACACGGTCATGTCAGGTCGGTAGATCATTAAATCGTTATAGATGTTCAGGCAAAGACACTCAAGCACCACTAAACACGGTCATGTCAGGTCGGGAGATCATTAAATCATTATAGATGTTCAGGTAAAGACACTCAAGCACCACTAAACACGGTCATGTCAGGTCGGGAGATCATTAAATCGTTATAGATGTTCAGGCAAAGACACTCAAGCACCACTAAACACGGTCATGTCAGGTCGGGAGATCATTAAATCGTTATAGATGTTCAGGCAAAGACACTCAAGCACCACTAAACACGGTCATGTCAGGTCGGGAGATCATTAAATCGTTATAGATGTTCAGGCACAGACACTCAAACACCACTAAACACGGTCATGTCAGGTCGGGAGATCATTAAATCGTTATAGATGTTCAGGCAAAGACACTCAAGCACCACTAAACACGGCCATGTCAGGTCGGGAGATCATTAAATCGTTATAGATGTTCAGGCACAGACACTCAAACACCACTAAACACGATCATGTCAGGTCGGGAGATCATTAAATCGTTATAGATGTTCAGGCAAAGACACTCAAGCACCACTAAACACGGTCATGTCAGGTCGGGAGATCATTAAATCGTTATAGATGTTCAGGCAAAGACACTCAAGCACCACTAAACACGATCATGTCAGGTCGGGAGATCAATAAATCGTTATAGATGTTCAGGCAAAGACACTCAAGCACCACTAAACACGGTCATGTCAGGTCGGGAGATCATTAAATCGTTATAGATGTTCAGGCAAAGACACTCAAGCACCACTAAACACGGTCATGTCAGGTCGGGAGATCATTATATCGTTATAGATGTTCAGGCACAGACACTCAAACACCACTAAACACGGTCATGTCAGGTCGGGAGATCATTAAATCGTTATAGATGTTCAGGCAAAGACACTCAAGCACCACTAAACACGGTCATGTCAGGTCGGGAGATCATTAAATCGTTATAGATGTTCAGGCACAGACACTCAAACACCACTAAACACGATCATGTCAGGTCGGGAGATCATTAAATCGTTATAGATGTTCAGGCACAGACACTCAAACACCACTAAACACGATCATGTCAGTTCGGGAGATCATTAAATCGTTATAGATGTTCAGGCACAGACACTAAAACACCACTAAACACGGTCATGTCAGGTCGGGAGATCATTAAATCGTTATAGATGTTCAGGCAAAGACACTCAAGCACCACTAAACACGGTCATGTCAGGTCGGGAGATCATTAAATCGTTATAGATGTTCAGGCACAGACACTCAAACACCACTAAACACGATCATGTCAGGTCGGGAGATCATTAAATCGTTATAGATGTTCAGGCAAAGACACTCAAGCACCACTAAACACGGTCATGTCAGGTCGGGAGATCATTAAATCGTTATAGATGTTCAGGCAAAGACACTCAAGCACCACTAAACACGGTCATGTCAGGTCGGGAGATCATTAAATCGTTATAGATGTTCAGGCAAAGACACTCAAGCACCACTAAACACGGTCATGTCAGGTCGGGAGATCATTAAATCGTTATAGATGTTCAGGTACAGACACTCAAACACCACTAAATACGGTCATGTCAGGTCGGGAGATCATTAAATCGTTATAGATGTTCAGGCAAAGACACTCAAGCACCACTAAACACGGTCATGTCAGGTCGGGAGATCATTAACTCGTTATAGATGTTCAGGCACAGACACTCGACACCACTAAACACGATCATGTCAGGTCGAGAGATCATTAAATCGTTATAGATGTTCAGGCAAAGACACTCAAGCACCACTAAACACGGTCATGTCAGGTCGGGAGATCATTAAATCGTTATAGATGTTCAGGCACAGACACTCAAACACCACTAAACACGGTCATGTCAGGTCAGGAGATCATTAAATCGTTATAGATGTTCAGGCACAGACACTCAAACACCACTAAACACGGTCATGTCAGGTCGGGAGATCATTAAATCGTTATAGATGTTCAGGCAAAGACACTCAAGCACCACTAAACACGGTCATGTCAGGTCGGTAGATCATTAAATCGTTATAGATGTTCAGGCAAAGACACTCAAGCACCACTAAACACGGTCATGTCAGGTCGGGAGATCATTAAATCATTATAGATGTTCAGGTAAAGACACTCAAGCACCACTAAACACGGTCATGTCAGGTCGGGAGATCATTAAATCGTTATAGATGTTCAGGCAAAGACACTCAAGCACCACTAAACACGGTCATGTCAGGTCGGGAGATCATTAAATCGTTATAGATGTTCAGGCAAAGACACTCAAGCACCACTAAACACGGTCATGTCAGGTCAGGAGATCATTAAATCGTTATAGAAGTTCAGGCAAAGACACTCAAGCACCACTAAACACGGTCATGTCAGGTCGGGAGATCATTAAATCGTTATAGATGTTCAGGCACAGACACTCAAACACCACTAAACACGATCATGTCAGGTCGGGAGATTATTAAATCGTTATAGATGTTTAGGCAAAGACACTCAAGCACCACTAAACACGGTCATGTCAGGTCGGGAGATCATTAAATCGTTATAGATGTTCAGGCACAGACACTCAAACACCACTAAACACGATCATGTCAGGTCGGGAGATCAATAAATCGTTATAGATGTTCAGGCAAAGACACTCAAGCACCACTAAACACGGTCATGTCAGGTCGGGAGATCATTAAATCGTTATAGATGTTCAGGCAAAGACACTCAAGCACCACTAAACACGGTCATGTCAGGTCGGGAGATCATTATATCGTTATAGATGTTCAGGCACAGACACTCAAACACCACTAAACACGGTCATGTCATGTCGGGAGATCATTAAATCGTTATAGATGTTCAGGCAGAGACACTCAAGCACCACTAAACACGGTCATGTCAGGTCGGGAGATCATTAAATCGTTATAGATGTTCAGGCACAGACACTCAAACACCACTAAACACGATCATGTCAGGTCGGGAGATCATTAAATCGTTATAGATGTTCAGGCACAGACACTCAAACACCACTAAACACGATCATGTCAATTCGGGAGATCATTAAATCGTTATAGATGTTCAGGCACAGACATTAAAACACCACTAAACACGGTCATGTCAGGTCGGGAGATCATTAAATCGTTATAGATGTTCAGGCACAGACACTCAAACACCACTAAACACGGTCATGTCAGGTAGGGAGATCATTAAATCGTTATAGATGTTCAGGCACAGACACTCAAACACCACTAAACACGATCATGTCAGGTCGGGAGATCATTAAATCGTTATAGATGTTCAGGCAAAGACACTCAAGCACCACTAAACACGGTCATGTCAGGTCGGGAGATCATTAAATCGTTATAGATGTTCAGGCAAAGACACTCAAGCACCACTAAACACGGTCATGTCAGGTCGGGAGATCATTAAATCGTTATAGATGTTCAGGCAAAGACACTCAAGCACCACTAAACACGGTCATGTCAGGTCGGGTGATCATTAAATCGTTATAGATGTTCAGGTACAGACACTCAAACACCACTAAATACGGTCATGTCAGGTCGGGAGATCATTAAATCGTTATAGAAGTTCAGGCAAAGACACTCAAGCACCACTAAACACGGTCATGTCAGGTCGGGAGATCATTAAATCGTTATAGATGTTCAGGCACAGACACTCAAACACCACTAAACACGATCATGTCAGGTCGGGAGATCATTAAATCGTTATAGATGTTCAGGCACAGACACTCAAACACCACTAAACACGATCATGTCAATTCGGGAGATCATTAAATCGTTATAGATGTTCAGGCACAGACATTAAAACACCACTAAACACGGTCATGTCAGGTCGGGAGATCATTAAATCGTTATAGATGTTCAGGCACAGACACTCAAACACCACTAAACACGGTCATGTCAGGTAGGGAGATCATTAAATCGTTATAGATGTTCAGGCACAGACACTCAAACACCACTAAACACGATCATGTCAGGTCGGGAGATCATTAAATCGTTATAGATGTTCAGGCAAAGACACTCAAGCACCACTAAACACGGTCATGTCAGGTCGGGAGATCATTAAATCGTTATAGATGTTCAGGCAAAGACACTCAAGCACCACTAAACACGGTCATGTCAGGTCGGGAGATCATTAAATCGTTATAGATGTTCAGGCAAAGACACTCAAGCACCACTAAACACGGTCATGTCAGGTCGGGTGATCATTAAATCGTTATAGATGTTCAGGTACAGACACTCAAACACCACTAAATACGGTCATGTCAGGTCGGGAGATCAGTAAATCGTTATAGAAGTTCAGGCAAAGACACTCAAGCACCACTAAACACGGTCATGTCAGGTCGTGAGATTCATTATATCGTTATAGATGTCCAGGTACAGACACTCAAACACCACTAAACACGGACATGTCAGGTCGGGAGATTAATTATATCGAGCGTAGTGGTCTTAAAGTGAAGGGTATCGTTAAAAAAGCTTTTAGCATGGAACATGCTTTAGTCTTGACCTAACTGTCTGAAAACGTTACGCGGGAGGGTGACGCGTAACCATGAAAACACAATGACATATCAGTGTTGACTTCAATAATGATTTTATTTGCAAGCGTTGATCAAAGTACATCTTTAGTTTCCATGACAACTCTTGTTAAAAATATACAAAATTAAGTCCTAATATATAATAATGGAGTTGTCTCTAATTATTAGAGAATCCAGTCCTCATTTACATATCAGTCTACCTCCAGCCGTCCACCGGTGATGTTGTGTCCTGGATCAGATTGCCCTCCTTCGACATCGTAAGGTGTATGTACTCGCCATTCTACTGATAGATCTACATCTGGATTCGGAAACGCAACCAGCGCAGCTAAAGCATGTTCCATGTTTCTTGAATTTTAGCCGTAGGCTCTAAGCAAAAAGATCCGGGGGTCCAGGGGGCTTGCCCCCTGGCGAGGCCCGCAGGGCCGAGTTTTTTTTCATTAGGTTATAAACCTGCTAAATTCAAGGGATAATAAGTGCCAAAACTAAAATAGTAAAAGACTTTATAAATTATTTATTTATTTTTTTGGAATATCCTGGCAAAGAAGCAATTTAGGATATACCTCGACATTAAATGTTTTCTTTATTATGGTCCGTATATAATCAGTTTTTGAAATATTTTCGAGCGTATCAGACACACCCCATAAATATATTATTTTAATAATGAACGAGAATTTTGAAACAAGAATGGGACAACTGATTTTAACAGACAAATAACAAAATTATTATTACTATGAAGATGTTCTTTAGTTTTTAACTTGGCAGATTATTGGTTATTCGATCTGCTCTAGTTGGCCGGCTGGCCTTGGGCAGTAGATGGGATGACCGGCGGGCGAGCCGCAGTAGGTGCGGCCCAGGAAGTCCAGAAGGACAACCACTTTGCATTGTCAACACAGACCGCACCAGCCGACACCCGGGAGTCCACGCTGGGTGTCTGTGGAGAAACAACGTCTACTGAAGAGTCACAATAGACTCTTCAGTTAATGAATACCTTTTAAAAATTAATACTATTTAATTTTTAAAACAAAAAACCAAAATATAACTATCCTTTAAAAAATGTTTCTGGTCGCTCTTTCAGTCGCTCTTTCAGTAGAAAGTAAACACTAAAGTATTTAAGTTCAGTACTAAACATTAGATTTGTTCGCAGGAAGCGCGTAAAATGTTCAGCTAACCTATTGGTCGTTCTATATATACATGCTCTAAAGTCAGTCGTACTAAATTATCTAAGAAATAAAACATTCCTGAAGATTTCTGAATTTCCACTGCCCAAGAATAAAAATAACATCACTTACTGGATGTTGGTAGTTATTTATTTTTTCCAAGAAAATATTGTTTTGTTCACATTTTACATAATTGCGGAAATAAACGATTTATTATTATTATTATTTATTATTACTTGGGTTTTTATCGTTTATTTATTTTTTCGTATTTTTATTCCGTCTGTGAAAAACTATTACTTATTCCACAATACCTAAAATAGATTCATTTTTAAACGAAAAAACTTTGATGAAAACTTTCTTGAGTTTTGAAGACCGTATATAATTTAATAATTGTATGCAACGCTAATATGCGCAGTTTCAATGCGAGTATTTGGCCACTAAAGTAGTTTATATAATATATAGTTTATATATACCCGCCCACCTATACACGTACAGGGGTATTAACCCACCCGCCCCCCATTCACGTACAGTGGTATTGACCCACCCACCCACCCATACACGTACAGTGGTATTGACCCACCCGCCCACCCATACACGTAGAGTGGTAACGACCCACCCGCCCACCTATACACGTACAGGTATAGAAGCTATTGGAGAAAGCTAAACCTTTACTCTATATAGCTTATTTTATTCTGCACTAAGCCGACTTATTCAAATGACGAATATTGAAGGAACATATATATTATCTCTAGACGAACTGTTTTTAAACTTTGGCAGACCTTTAATTAAACATTTTAAAAAATACCGTACCTGTTTCATGAAAATAGAATTATGTTTGTTTTTTTGCATTTATATTGTATTGCCACAGCAAATCAGGCAACCCTTTTACTACCATAAACGTTAGGTAACAATCTGTTTTAACATTTAACAAGTGGAATTTGATTTTTGTAAACTAAAAGAGGTGAATTTATAAATAGGAAATAATATTACATATACACATTCAAATGTTCGAAAAGTCAACAAGTTAAAAATTTAGCTTAAACACAATAGATAAATTGAAAATAGAAAATGATCGGCGTTTTAAGAATAATTTAAAGAAAAAATTGTTGCCAAAAAATAGTATTCGAGAATTCATACAACGCTAGAAAAAACTACCATAACATTTTTATTATTTACTAAATTTTACTCGGGGATACATTTGAAAACTAAAGATTTGTTTTTCATTCAAACATGGCACTAAAATGTAGACATTCTTTGAGTGAGTGGGATAATATCCACATGTCTTACTATTGTTTATTAATTGAATGTCCCGGCTTAAGTTTAGAGCGCGCTTAAAGTGCGAGTAGTTTGGGAATGTTAGAAGCAATGACGTGACGATGTAAGCCAGCCGCAACCATAGCAACGCCTTTACGTCTGGCATTGTTGCCACCTTTCAGTTCTCTAAAGGCACCTGATTTATAACCTAGCTGTTTGATGTTGTTATTTATTTTATGTTCGTGAACTTTTTTATTGTTTATATTGCCTTTTTCATTTTGTTTCACCTTGTTTAAAGATCACTTTGATTGCATTATTTATATATTGTTCTATTACATTGTACCGGGTCTTTTGACCGGTACATTTCGTTTTTTTCGTCGTGGTCTGCCGGGCTGCCTGAGATCGCTCGTGTCCTGCGTTTCGCGTACTTGAGTGGCCGTTGGCTCGGATCCGTTCGTTCCGGGTTCCAGCTTCGGTCAGGTTGGCCTGTCTGTTCACTGGTTCTCAGCGGCCGTTCGTCACGAGATGCAGGGCTAGAGGCTCCTAAAACTCCAGGGTCCTCGAGTGGGACATTTTCCCTCAGCCTGTCGTCCGGGGAAAGTCCGACCATCCACACTGCCAGCCTGGCCTGAGGACCATGTATAGAGGCCATTGGCGACCCTGCTGCCCCCCTACATCTTTGGGTAGGAGTCTTCTGTCCTCAGGTCAGTGCTTTCCATCTTGTTTTCCCGGCGGCTGAGCTGGGGGTTGATAATATGATATATAAAAGAAGACAAAAAAAGTTGGTGGAACTATTTAATTGAGGCCTAGGCCTAAAAAACTGGACAGTGATTTGTGCAACACAGCCATGGGGGGACCTATATGTATTTTTTTTATTAAAGGGAAAAAAACTTAAAATACATAAAAAAATAACTTTTAGTGTTAATACTTATTGTTATTTAGTTTAATTAGTTTATTTTGTTGTTATATTTTTCTAGAGTTTATATTTGTTAGGTCCCTACCGTTATATTTTGTTGTTATTTATTTTTATGCTTTAGGCCTAGTGATGTTA
>JAQJVL010006483.1:0-28850 GCA_035578905.1 Stictocephala bisonia | reverse complement strand
CTATGCCGCAAAGAGTTAATTGATTAAGTAAAAATGAGTTTTCAATTATAAAAAATTTTACTATTTTAAATTATTTCAACAATTCCAAACACTCAGTTTACTTGTCATTAACAAGATTCAAGGTCAGTGCAGCAAGGTTAACAAATTCAAACAAGTGAAGCTGGTACAAAGTTCACTTCTGCCTTGAATTGAAGCTCATTGCTCAATATTGAATGTATCAGTTGACTAGTCAGTCAAACCCAGACAGGAAATTACTCAGGTAGTCAAATTTAGTTTAGTCTCTCTCTGTTAGCTATCTATCAATTAATTCAATTACAAACTGTTAACCCTTTTACCGCCATACAATTATTGCCGGTCGGGCGCTCGACCGCCATAGTAGGTGAGGGTCAATGTGTCACTCAGCCGCCAGACGCTAGGATCATAGCGTGTCGCCCGGCCGCCAGAGCATTTTGCCGCTTTTTACAACCGTTCACAAAAACGATTGTGGTTACATCAATTTGAAAGATAGAAGAATTCTGTTTTCACCATTTTGTTCATTAAGAAATTATCTTTAATGTGATATGACTTACTAGTCTATTACTAACATATAACGTTTTCGTAGGAGCAAAAATAAAATGCAAAATAAAGTTTAGAAAATTTTTTTAATTTTAAAGTTAATAAGAAAAATAAAAATGTCATTTTAAAATTCTTTGTATAAATAATTTGGTTTGAAATTTAATAGAGAACAATTGAGTAAGTTTTCATTTAAAAAAATTAAGAATTGTTTTTTTTATAAATATATGACTAAAATAGTACAACAACTCATTTTAATCAGAATTAGGAATAGAAAAGCCTATAGGCGTACATACATAACATACTAGACGAACTAGAATCATCCATACTATCATAAACATTATTATCAATTACAATGTTTGTCCCTGATTGAATAACATTGTTTATCAGTGTTCCTTCACTTACTGGTGAACGTCGCTTATCACACATTTTGGCACTGTACTAGTATAAATATAAAACAAAAATACACTTACATAATAATAAAATTCATATAAACACGATTGAATAAACTATACATACTTGTATCATAACCTAAAAACACCAATCTCAGGAACACAACAGACAGAAACTGATTTCTTTACCATTCAATCAGCTGGGCACTGACAAAAATAATTTACGTTTTTCACATATTTTGTGTTTACTATGCAAAAGTATTGTATTCAACTAAAGTAGATTATATTCTTGTTGTAAATATTGTTCTGAATATAGTGATATATATTAATGCTGAAAAAATTAAATAATTCATTGTATAAACAACAAAAATGCAGAGGGCCTATATATAGGCTCTTGGCGGTCGAGCGTCACTACTCCCAGGGCCTATATATAGGCTCTTGGTGGTCGAGCGTCACTACTCCCAGGGCCTATATATAGGCCCTTGGCGGTCGACTGCCCAACTTATTAGAGCCTATATATAGGCCCTTGGCGGTAAAAGGGTTAATACCTTTAGCTAGTTTCTCACTTTTATACTGATATCAAAATCACATTTAATTGTCTTTTTCAAAGAACCATAGATTATTTTAGACAATACAGCAAAATACAAGTTGCAAAGAAACATGTGATTTTTATTATGAGAGCAATGTAAGTAAACTATATTTTATTATTTCTCACATAATAGCAATTATAAAATAAAACTTATTACTTGTATATAAAGTAAATACTTCCCCACTTATCTTCTTACAAATATATCAACAAAAATTTCACAGTAACTATAAAAACTTAGGTTTTATCTAGTGCACTATTTACAACTATCATGCTACAAGCAACAAGATCAAACCAATCCAAATGGATTCCAATCCAAATCAAACCAAAATGGATTCCACACAGGAGCCGCACATTCAAGTCTCGACCTGACCAAGGCTCTGTAAAGTAAGATTGACGTTCTTAAACTTTGAAATGTTTCCCTTGCCTAATAATTAACCCCATAATTCGGCTTGCACCAGTAATGCATTTACATATATGTACTGAAAACAATAATGTGCTATCCAAATAAACACCCAGATCTCTCACTAAATCCTCTCTTGACAGAGCAACACCATTTAGATAATAATCATTTTTAGTGCAAATCTTAGATCTAGTAAAAGTCATTATATTACATTTTAATACATTAAAGTTCATTTTGTTGATTTCACTCCATTTATATACACTATCAAGATCTGCCTGCAGTCCACTTTGAGGTCCAATGCCACATTGCACTTTTAGCACATCCACCTGATCTCAGCCCTCTTTTTGTTTTTATAACAAACTTTGCAGTTCCTGGATGTGAACTGCTTTTTCTCTGTTGGTGGAATTTACATGGGAAGTGGCCCCATTGCTTTGCTTGTAATATAAATAGATTGTCAAGTGATAGTGTGCCTGTGTTTGTTCTTTTTGATAAGGAAGTTTTCTCTAGTATCTGTTCTATAATATCAAGCCTATAGTTTCTGTAGTGCATGTTTCTTTGATTTGTTTTCCTCCACATACAAAAACTTTTAAATACTGCCAAATTCATTAGATGGAAAAAAATCTTTTTATAACTTTTACGGTCCTTCACATTACAGGAAAAGATGCCATCCATTGATCTTGGACATTCACCTTGAGTACCCCATTGTTATAATCAATAATGCTCTTAGGTTCGATGATCTGAATGACCTCATCTTTTATTATCTTCTCTTTTACGACTGTCAATTTAAGTCCTGTTTGAATTATCGATAAGACCTGGACAATTTTCCTATCCTTCCACCGAATGGCTAGTATACCATTTAGGATTTGTCGAACAGCTTGCCCTACTTCTAAGTGTGGTCCAGTTACTGCAAACTTGTCTGGCATATAATTCTATTTTGGTTTACAGTGCCAACTACATGTATATTCCTTTCTAGAAGAAGTGCACAAAGATTTTGGTCAGGTATACCGATTTTATTTTATTTTCATGCTCCAATACAGGTACTAGACCCAATTACATTGAGGCAGTTCATACATTTATACATTATTCTTTCTTGTGGGAGGTTTACAGCATAATCACCCAACTAAACGTATGTCTATATAAAGTCTTATCTCTAGGCAACAAATATACATTCTAACAATTAATCAAAACAAACAACGATATAAATATAATAAATAGTACGATGAGAACAAACAGATTTATATATATATATATATATATATATATATATATATATATATACTGTATACACACAATAATGATCTAGACTTTTAAAAGCACATTTTACATTAAATATATGAAAAAAATAGAAGGCAATTAATAAACATTTTTGCGAAAAATAAATAAATAATTTAGTTAATGGGACTTGAAAAACATTAGACATTTATATTTAAAAGCCCTAACTGTATCCAGAAATATGTCTATTTCGATCCCCGCTGAAAGCATCGAATTATAATCCCTCATCATCCGGAAAAGAGGCAAGGATGCATGTGCAACAGTGCGAACATTTGGCAGTAGGAATAGCTGTTTGTTCCTGGTACCAAAGTTTGGGACTCTGAAGCAGACAATCTCCAATCCGGACGGGTCATCCACCCGCCTCCTGACCAGGCCCCACAGGAAAACTTAACCCATCACCAGTCTCCTTTGGCTTAATCTCTCAAACCCAAACATATCCAGCAGCTCGCTGTATGGAATTAAATAGGTGTATACATTAAAAGACTTAAGATATCGTCAAAATCTTTTTTGGATTCGCTCAACCTCATCTTCATAAGTTGTGTAAAATCAAATCAAAATAACTTTATTCAGCTAGCATATATGCGTACAGAATGGCGTCATACAAAATTTACTTAAAACAGTTATTATAGGTACATAGAACATATTATATTATATATTATAAACATAAACACTTAGTATCATCTTTTACCTCAATATGTCAATAAAATATTATATTAATAAAAATACTCCTCTAATGAATAAAGAGGTTTGTTAATCATTAAAATCCTCAGTTTTTTTTTAAACTTGTCATAACTTGTAATATCTTTTATATATTGTGGCAAATAATTATAATATCTGACTCCCGCATAGTTAGTTTTTTTTTCGTAAAGTTTTAACTTATGTGAATTGAAAGCAATATTGAATTTATTTCTCGTATTATAACTATGATGATGTCCCAGAGTATGAAGTATAGTACTATTACATTTTATTGATAATACTAACTGATATATATATATATAAACACCGAAAACTGTCATTATTCCCAAAGCAGGAAAATGATGCTTGGCCGACTCAAACCATTTCAATTTAAGCATAATCCTAACAGCATTTTTTTGCATTTTCAAAATTCTGTTTAAATTTTTAGTTGATGTTCCTCCATATACAGAAATTCCAAAAGAAATATGTGAATGGATAAAAGTAAAATATACAGATTTCAGTGTAATTAAGTCACAAAGCCGAGCCAATTTTCTAAGAGCAAATAGTCCAGTTGATATTTTTTTTGGAAATGTTATTGACATGCGAGTCCCAAGTAAGATATTTATCAACTTGTAATCCAAGAAATTTAAGTTTATTTACTTCTTCTAAAGCATTGTTATTTATAAAGATATTTGTATCACTTCTGCTAGATTTTCTTTTATTTGCAGTAAATGTAATATATTTAGTTTTATTAGGGTTTATTACTAAATTTAAGTTTGCTAGATATTGTTGAATAGTTGTAAGATTACAATATGCATTAATTTCTAAATCTTGTAATTTTTGGCTGGACAATTTTAAATTTATATCATCAGCATATAAAGTGACTTTGCAGCTAGCATTTGATTTTAAAAACTGGGGAAGTCCATTAATGTAACATAAAAACAAAAGTGGTCCCAAAATAGATCCCTGAGGGACTCCATAACGTAAAGTGCTCTTAAGTGAATAATTAAATGTTCTTAGGTTGTTACATTTCAAATGATTTACTTCAACATAAGATGATCTGTCAAGTAAGTATGACCTAAACCAAGAAAGTGCATGATTTCTTATACCCAAGTTTTGAAGAACATCAAGTAACCTACTATGACAAACACTATCAAATGCTCTACTAAGATCCATAAAAACCCCAATAGTGTTTTCACCCTTATCAATAGAGTCAATGACTGATTCAATAAATTCAATAGAGGCGCTTATCGCTGATTTGCCACATCTGAAACCATGTTGATAACTTGTAATAAGATTATTGTCTTCTAAATATCTAATCAGCTGATTGGCCATTGCCTTTTCATATACAGTAAAACCTCGATAATTCGGCCCTCGAAAATTCGGACCCTCCAGTAATCCGGCCCGATTCTAAAAGTTGTAATTTTAAGAGAATAACTGATAATAAATAGTAATACTGTACAGTAATAGTATTTTAGACAATTCACAATTGTATTGGAATCGTAGGGCTCAGGGATAAAACCTGCAGCTCAAATACGCGCACATGCACACGCGATCAGCAGAACAATGGCAAGGTCAACGCTCCTAGACTGGAGGGGGAATATGGGTTATTTCTGTCTCACACACACCACATCAGTCGTTGCGCGTCGCTCAGACAGATGACATGTGCTTGTTCCGTATGTTTACTATTGTAGTGTAGTGATTCGACGATTGTACTGTTGGTAGAGCCATCGTGTTGAACTGATTATACCAAGCTGTTGTTTGTTAGATTAAGCTTAAAAATGAGTGGAAAAAACCAAAGAATCATGTTTTTGTGACAATGGAACAAAAGCTTATTGCTTTAAAAAGACTGGATGCAGGGCAGTCGGCAAAGAAAATAGCGCAAGATTTTAATGTGGGCAAGAGTACGGTTGGGGACTGGAAAAAAAATCGTAAAGAAATTGAACAGTGGTGTACAACCCAAGCTTCAACGAGCAGAATTAAGAAAAGAAAAACTATGAAAAAAGGAGGTTTTGAAGAATTAAGTGAAGCTTTGTTTTTGTGGTTCGTTCAAAATCGAGAAAAAGGTGTTCCTATTTCTGGTCCGTTGCTGAAAGAAAAAGCTCTTCAGTTTTATAAGGATTTAGGAAATGAAGACAAAGAGTTCTGTGCAAGTGAGGGATGGCTTGAAAAATGGAAGCTACGTCATGGAGTTCGGCAACTGCAGGTTAGTGGTGAAAGGCTGTCTGCCGATGAAGCAAGTGTCACTGATTTTAAATCAGATTTTCAAAATGTGATAGACAAGGAAGGGTTAAGTGGGGAACAGCTATACAACTGTGACGAGACTGGACTAAACTTTAAAATGCTGCCAACGAAAACTTTAGCTAGTAGACAAGAAGATGCGGCTCCAGGCCATAAGAAGAAAAAAGAAAGAGTCACTATATTAGCTTGTAGTAATAGTAATTTAGTGCCACAGGACAGCATAAATTAAAATTTGATAGGGAAAAGCAAAAATCCACGTGCTTTCAAAAAGATTAAAGAAAAGGCTTTGTTGACAGTAAATTATACGAACCAAAGCAGCATGTGGATGAATTCAACAATCTTTAAAGACTGGTTATTTGGAAAGTTTGTTCCTTCTGTTAAAAGACATCTTAAGGAAAACAATTTGCCAAGGAAAGCCTTACTCATTTTAGACAATGCTCCAACGCATCCATCCGTTGAAGACTTGACCAGTGGTGACATAAAATGTATGTTTTTACCACCAAATGTAACCTCTATCTGCCAGCCAATGGGCCAGGGTGTCTTAGAAGCTCTTAAAAAAAGTATCGGCGCAAATTAATGTCGGTGCTGATTTCAAACATTGACGAAGGAAACAACATGAAGGACAGCCTCAAAAAGATAGACATTTTAGATGTGGTTAACTGGATAAGTCAGTCTTGGGAAGAAGTTGAACCTGTGACTTTAGTAAGATCCTAGAGAAAGCTTCTAGACCACAAAGCCGATAACTACGACCCACCTATTGAGGATGACAATCCAAGTGAAGACAGTGACAACAACAAACTTGTTCAACTTCTGCATGGTGTCTCTGGTTGTGAAGACATCAGCCCCGAGGAAGTAAATGAATGGGTAAACAGCGATGAAACCGAAGAGCTTACTGACAGTGACATTATTGAAATGGTTACAAACAGTGAAGAGAACGAAGACCCAGACTACCACGGTGAAGGAGGGCATGAGAGTGAGTCAACTATCACTAATGGAGATGATTTCAAGGCCATCGTTTTTCTCATTCACTGCGTAATTATTACAAACCTCCAACTCTAAGAATTTACTGTAAATTTATGTACAGTAAACTTTTTACTCTGCAACGAAATTATTATACAGTACATACAGTATTTAGGTTTTTGTTAATTGAAGCAGTTAGTTTTGGGATGTGCCTGCAAACCCAGTACTAAGAAAAGCTGTGCTTGTTGTTAACTTCTTAAAGAAGCTAAATAGGTCTGAAATGTATTACATTTTAAATGGTCTCTCGATAATCCGGCTTTTTCATAAATCCGGCCTACCCTCCGCCCGTTTAGGCCGGATTATCGAGGTTTTACTGTACTTTCTTATTTGAAAGGGGAAGATTCTGAATTTTTCTCAAAACTTGGAGAATTTATATCGAAAACCTTTGGAAAACAAACCAAACTCCTAAACCTCTCAGTTCTTACAATATTTAACATTTTCTAAATACAATTTTCTAATTTAATTATAATGAAACAATTGTTACAGTACCTACTATAATTATATGCAAAAAACAACAAACTCAGATCAAGGTTTTCAATAGTTTTTTTATTTCAGAGAATAATTTAAGCCAAAATTTAATCTATGCGAACATAAGAAGTATGCGACAAAATTTTGATAGTTTTTTGCTGGTTTTAAATCAAATCAAACATCGGATAAGTTTTATAATCATGAGCGAAATATGGATTGGCAGTGACGAAGTTGAACTTTATAACATTCCTGGGTAGAATGTTTTCCACTGCTGTAATAATAACTTTAGATCAGGAGGAATTTTATGTCATGTTTTAGCCGATATTACTGTGTTAAATTTAAATTGTACCACAGCTGATACTTTACTTTTAAAAATTAAATATCAGGAATTGTTTTTTAATATCTTTTGTATTTATAGATTGCATAGTTATTCTGAAAATGATTTTGTTGTGGAATTAGGTAATAAGTTAGAATCCATTCCTAACAGTACTATCCTTATTGGAGATGTTAACATTAATATAATTGACAATACGCCAAGTTCACACAGTTATTTAAGTATGTTAAACAGTAATGGTTTTGTTCAGTTTATAGACTCCCCAACTAGAATAACTACTAATTCCCAAACTTGTATAGATCACATTTTTATTAGACACCGTAATACTTCCATATTTAAGAATGTAGTTTTCGACGTAGGTTTTACTTAAGAATAGATTTTAACCAATTACAAAATCAGTCTAGTAATAATTGCAATATCCAGAACAAAACTAGTGTTGCTGTCATTGTTGATTTTGAAAAGGTGGTGTTAAAAATAAGTTCTGTAAATTGGAGTGTATGATCTGCATCAGATAATGTTCGTACAAATTTCAGTTATTTTTTGAGTATATTAAGTAATATAATTGGTAATTGCAAAAAATGTCAAAATTTGAGGTTTTGTAAACTTCAGAAAAACTTGGTTAATCAGTCCTTGGATTAACACCAAGTTACTAGATAAAATAAAAAGAAAACACAAATTGTATAAAATTTATAGAAATAGACCGTATGATAGAAGCTTTTCTGAATTTTACAATAGATACTGTAGTAGATAACCCTTTACATCCTGAATTATGAAATAATTTCCCCAAATTTTTTTTTTTTTGTTTAAATTCTTATTATTTAGGGCCAAATTAGACTAATTTGATGGAAATTTCAAAATTTCCCTCATAGACAAAAAAAATAGAAACTTGTATCCATACGGATACTATAGTTATGTAAACTTCTACTGACTTGACAACTTGTATGATTAGTAAACGTTAACTTACACTCCAGTTCCTATAGTATCCGTTCGGCACATGATTGATTTTAAGTGGGAAATTGCTCTCCATTTTAGTTCAGTTGTTATATCGGTAAATCAAACAATGCATTTAGAGACGAAATCAACTTTATTAGTTATTAACATCGGTAAACATTGGTATAAAAACACAAACATTGGTAATAAAATACAAAAGTAAAACGCAAAACTATCTTCGCAAACATATTTGTTTTACAGACTAATCTTATCTTAAGTATTGAGGATTATGAAAATCAAAAAAACAATTAGACACATTGTTAAGGCAGAGGTGCACATTACATTTGCAGCAAAACGTTCTGCTTTGTCCTTTGCGACAGTGAGCGCACCTTGATTTCGCTGGCTTTGTTTTTGGCCAATGTGATATTTGATCTTGTCTGGTTTCTGGAATAGGAAGTACTCTCTTTGGCCCCCTTTTCGGGGTCACGTCAGGAGTTACTTGTTTGGGTCTCCCTGGACCTCTTCGCTCAGCAGGAGCCCCCTTTGTACATAGCACTCGAGCTATATACAGATGGAAATCAAGGAGAGTATACTTCTGAGGCTCTCCCAACTGCTTTACATGCCTCCGATACAGCAACCAGCTATTTACAACGGCTACATTGAACACCCAATGTACAATCCTCATATAACCACGCTTTCCCTTTACATCTATACGATATAAAGATATGAGCATGCCAAAAAGATCTACTCCACCCATTGATTCATTGTAGGCTTGGACAATGGCTGGCCGTGTCACTTCCACATATTCTTTTCGTTTTTTATCCCATCTCCGACAAACTTCGATGGGCTCAACCGTATGAAGAGCTGATAACATTGTGATTTGTTTGTTATCAAACCACCGGACTGCAATTAGGTTGTTCTTTTCATCAAAGGCACTGTCAAACGAGCCCCTTCCAACCCTTTCTAGCTCCTTCTCAGTAAGAAGAGGACATTTGTAAGTACGATCCTGCCTTATTACACCACAACCCCATATGCCCCTATTCTTTAGGTAAGCAAACAGTTTAATGGACGTGAACCAATTGTCACAAAACAGTTTATAGTTGAGGTCGCTAGGTAGATCTGAACATAACTCAACAACGATATCACTGGAGAATCCTAGTTTATAGTCGGGACATGTTTTTTTTCCAGTGTAAATGGCAAAATCATGTAGGAGGCCTGAAGAGCTGCAACGCATGAAAACTTTATAGCCCCACTTCCTTTGGCTTATTCTTTACATACTGTTTCAAGAATGATGTACCTTTAAATGGTATCATATGCTCGTCCACGGATTGGTTTTCCTCAGGAGGAAGTGTCCGGCAAATATCAACAATGTGATTGATCAACGGTCTTACTTTAAACAACCTGTCTCCTGGAATTCGTGTAGTATTATCTACAACATGGAAATATCGCAGTAGCAATATAAACCTATCTCTTGACATGTAATCTGCCACAGGAGGAAACCTTGTTTCCTTTTTCCAGAACAAGCGGTATTTGGGAAAATTACAAATGCCTGTGTACAAGAGAATACCTATAAACTGCTGAATTTCTGTTTCGGTTGCATGTAATTCAAAACGTTTTTGTTCAGCAAACAAGTTTGTTTGCTCAGTAAGGAGTTCTATTATGTCTTGATCAATATAAGTACTAAAATAATCGAAAGGTGTCTTGTTCACTGCATTCTCAGGAGGACCAGGTATTACTCCTTGCCACTGCACATTGGGAGGAACAAAAGTGTCCTTCTTCCAGATTGCCACAGGAGAAGGTGGCCTTACATCCCTTCCTATCCCCCTACCTCTTCCTCTACCCCTTCTATTAGGCTTTGCTAGAGTAGGTACACCTACCCTATTCGTAACTCTAACTCTCCTTCTTCCCCTTCCTCTCCCACTTCCCCTACCTCTATCTCTGCTCCTACTTATCTTTGGTGGTGGGGGATTATAGTCTGGATCAGAATTATCTACCTGGGATTCTGCTGACTGATCTTCATTTTCAGGCTCCGCAACAGTGCCAAATCTTTATAGGTCCTCAGCCCTTAAAACTTCAGTATTCTCTTCAGTCACAATTTCTACTTCATTCTCCACTTCCTCTTCACTCTCTACCCTATTTGAACCCCTAACTCTATCTCTGCTCTTACTTATCTTTGCTGGTGGGGGATTATAGTCTGGATCAGAACTATCTTCCTGGGATTCTGCCGATTTATCTTCACCTTCAGACTCCGCAACAGTATCAACCCTTTCTAGGTCTTTGACCCTTGAAACTTCTGCATTCTCTTGAGTCACAATTTCCAGTTCATTCTCCACTACCACGTCAATCACCACCCGATCTTCATTCTCCGCTTCCTCTTCATTCTCCATTCCTTTTCCAGCCATCCCAACCTCTGCAATCTCACCGTCTTGTATGTTATCTTCAAACGTCTCTAGTGCATCAACCCTCAACTGCAAAAAAAATATTCTTGTACTTTTCTAAAAACACTTCAAACCACAATCAAGTCATATAAACAGGTTGTAGACTCCATCATGAAAGAATACATTTTTATCACTACTGTAAAATGAATAAATCGAAACACAATAAAAAAGCACACAAAAACCTTGAAATAATTGAATACAACCTGAAAACAATTTTTTTACAATAAAAGAAAATTATTTAAAAAATTAAGCACTTGAACTAAAACTACACACATATTAGTGTTGATTCCTAAATCTCCTAAATAAAAATGGAAAATTCTAAATATATCAGCCAAGAAGCGGAAACCTCACAGTGTAAATAATAAATAAATCACTAACACAAAAAAAACATTTTTATTAGATTAGATTTTTAATAAAAATTATTTGTGTGGTCTTGAATGACTAACAAAATTACCTCATCAAAATCCATGTTAACTCTAGCAAGCTGGTGCTCAATTTGTTGCTGGAACACACGATCAAAATTGAGCCCCTCATCCATTTCATCACCACTGGATACATCATTATCAGAAATATCACTACTTGGCAGTAGTAGCCACTCCTCAATTTCTTCATCTTGATCTTCCATCTGAAATGAATAAATAAATATATTGTAGGCTAAATTATCTTACTTCAATTCAAATAACTGTAGTGCAAATTAAAAAACCGATAAGCCCCTAACACAAACTTGTGTCCGTTTGGCACCTGTAGGCACAGATGGTTAGCATTATTTTAAATAACCTGTATCCATTTGGCATCTACAGGCACCAGGTTTTCCTTAGCGAATAATGCGCAAAGAACGGTTTATGCCTATAGTATCCAAACGGATCAGGTTTTATTTAGCTTGTGTCCATGGAAACATAAAAATAAATATTGAAAACCTTGTATTATTATTGATTGTTGACATATTATAGACACGAAAACAATTTTTACAAGTAACTAAAGCAACAAGCAATCAGTTTTACTAACCTCTAAAAGCAGCCAACTTCACAGGTTGCTTCAATGGCCGACACAGCAGATTGTTTATGAGATGAAAATTAAGCTCTGCAGTGCAGCCAACGTACAAAAATGAAATTCCCTGGTCAAACAGTTCTTTTTTCAGCCCCATAGAGGAAGAAATGTGTGAGCCTATTGGTAAAAGTACAAAAAAATCATGAAAAACTGTATCCAAATGGATGCAATAGGACGTAAAGGGATAAAGAATAGAAATTAACGAGACGAAAAATAATTATTATTCTAAAAAACTTAATGAAGCAAAAGGAGATTCATCTCTTCAATGGAAAATTGTAAATAATCTGAGTGGGTAAAATTCTAAGAAATCTGTTGACAAAATAGAACTAGATAACGGAGTGATCTTATCTGATTCGTATACAGTAGCCGACACAATTAACAATTACCTTATCGAAGTACAGTCTAGCCAATCGTCAAATGCAGTCAATGAACTCAATTTAACACCAAGGCTGTCTTCCTTTTAATACTTTCAACGAACGAAAATAAAGTATTAACAATCATTAAAAATTTAAAAAATAAAAAGTCATCAGGTTTTGATAACGTTAGTGTAGCATTGATCAAACACATTGCTCACGTAATATCTCCTGTTCTTGCTAAGCTTATAAATTTAAGTTTCTCTACGGGTGAATTTCCAAAACAATTAAAATCAAGCGTAGTTGTGCCAATTTACAAAAAAAAAAAAAAAAAAACATCTATAAAATTGGACAATCTCCGCCCAATTAGTTTGCTCTCAGTATTTTCCAAAATATTCGAGAAATTAATGCAAATAAGATTACTTGGTTATTTAAATAGTATACAGTTTTTTAGTATGAATCAGTATGGCTTCAGGGAGGGTAGATCAACTGAGGATGCCTTTATTAATGTTACAGATATGATATATTCCAGCTTAAATGACGGTAAAAAATCTACGGGTCTATTTATAGACTTTAAAAAGGTGTTTGATTTGGTAGATCACAGAATTTTATTACTAAAACTGGAGTGCGGGTAGTAGCCTTGAGCTGGTTCCATAGCTTCCTCACATGGCGGGAACAGCGAGTGCGAGTTGGACAATCTGTCAGCGCACCGCTGCCCGTCGCAACAGGTGTGCCGCAGGGCAGTGTCATCTCTGCTACTCTGTTTCTGATTTTTATTAATGATTTATTAGAGCAGAATTTTAATGGGAAGGCAAGTGCTTTCGCTGATGACATAGCTTTTTTCTATTCCCAAACACATGTACAAACCATTTGGAACCAAATTGATCAAGATCGTTTTATTTTGAGACGATGGTGTGAATTGAACAAAATGTCAGTTAACGTTGATAAAACGAAGTATGTGAATTTTGATTTTAAAGATTTTGGCTTTAACCGCGATTTTAAATTTCATGAGATTATAACTGTGCGAAAAATATGGAAGATCTATGTAATTGTAAATATATAACAAAAGAAGAAAATTTCAAATATCTTGGAGTAATTTTTGATTCAAAATTGTCATGGGAGAAGCACATAACTGTACTGCAAAACAAACTTAAAGCGATTACGAGAAAATTTTATTTTTTGCAAAATTTCTGCGATGAAAGTTTGTTAAGAACTTTGTACTTTGCTCTAGTAAGTTCAAGACTTCAGTATGGAGTTGTGTGTTGGGGTGGGACTTTTAAATATTTAATAGAGAGATTAAGAGTGGTGCAGAATCATTTTATGAGAATAATTACACACAAGAGAATATGAGACAGCTCATTTCCGATTTTCATTCAATTGAAAATATTACCATTACAACATTTGTTTGTTTTTAAAGTCCTCAGACTTTTTTACACCAAAAGTGGTAATTTGGGTACAAAGTACGGTACCAGAAGCATAGTCCGGAGAATGTTTAGAACTCCTAAGATTAACAAGAACGTATTGAAGCATTAATTTCGTATAATGGTCCAAAATGTTCCAACAAGTTGCCTTATGAAATTAAAATTTCCGTTAACGTTAGAAAGTTTTGTAGTAATTTAAAAGCTTTTCTATTACTAAATGAAAATTGTAACTTATTCTACAGTTAAAAAAAGAAGTTGTGTTCTCTGTTTATTTGTGTTTTATAGTTGTATTGTAATGGTATTATGTATTTTGGTTTTATTTTTTGGTAAAGTATTGTAATAATTGAAATAAGAAATTGTAAATATTTTTATACTAGGCTGAAGTGAATTGTTTGTGTTTATTAGTATTGTAGTGAAGTGCAGCAGTTGTGAATTGCAGTGAAGGTCGGTCTTGCATAGCAGGTCCTGTTATGTGCCTTATCAGTGTTAGGTGTAGACACCAAGGAGAGCAGCCCGGCTGATAACAACATGTTACTATAATCTGGACTCTGACAAGAAACCTGTTGTATTTTGTTGCCTATACTGACCACACTACTCGTAAAAATGGTCAGTCAATTCCGGATTGTTTTCTTATTATAACTATGTACTGGTTATGATGGAATAAATTCATTTATTCATTCATTTATTCATGTAACATAAAACACTAGGAAAATTACATTAAGAATGCATTTTCGCTTATCTCTAAAAAAAACACTGGAGATACAAAAAATTGGTAAATACAAACTTTGTTCATTTAAAATGTCAGAAAAAATCAGACGCATAGCTAGGAAATACAAAATCAGAACATCATTCAACACACAAAACACATTAAGACAGTCTTTAACTAAAACTAAACCAAAGAATGAGGAGCAATCCTCCAAAAATGTAGTATATTGCATTACTTGTGAATGCAATGAAAAATACATAGGGGAAACAAAAAGACCACTGGAAGTTAGGCTAAAAGAACACAAAAATAACATTAAAAAAGGAGACACTACACATTATAAATTAGCTGAACATGCCTGGAACAATGAACACAGATTTAACTGGGATAACACTAAAATACTTCACAGGGAACCACATTTTTTTAAACGTAAATTCATCGAAGGTGCCTTTTATGAGACTAAATAATGAACAAGTAATAAATAATAACAAGTAATCAGTCAAAGTAGCATAGAAGTTAGACCCATGTGGGTTCCTTTACTTACTAACACACTAGATAAAAAGTTCAGTACACTCAAGACATCATCTAACCAGAATCCTACACCACCTGCACCTACAACAATTAAACACCCCATGAGTCTACGTCCCCGTCCCCGTACCTGAGTCACCACATTTTTGGCGATCTCGGAGCGTACGTCCATGACCTCGTCAGTCTGTGTATGGTTGTTGTGAAGTGTAGTGTGTATGTTTGTCTTGTCCCCGTGTTTTATTACCTTGGAGGGAACTTCGCAGACACTGCATTCGGATTGTATCATCCTCACTTCGTGCCTGGGACCTCTAGACGCCATCGTCACTGCGGGTCGTAAGACTTCATCATTTTTGTAATATTTGATTATTGTATTGTTTTATTCCTAACAATTGTTGTCTTTTCAGGTTAAAATGTAATTGTAATAGTTAATTAGATTGTATAGTAGTCTCAGTCCTTCTGAGTCACATATATCATTCTTTGTGCATGTTTAATGTTATTTTAAATTAATATTGTTTTTTTAGGTACCATATATTTATTTCATTTGTGATTAGTTAATGTAATCTTATTTCAGTCTGATTTGAATATTAATTTAATTGTGTTTTAACATTTTTTTCGTACCTTGGAAGCGCCTAATCTATACATATATAAGCCAAATACCACTCACTCACTCACTGACTGACTAAACACGAAATCTCAAAAACCACCGAACGGATTCGTATGAAACTTGGTACGTAGCTTCCTCTAGGGTAGTAGGTGCTCGCTAAGAAACGGTTTCAAAAAATTCAATCAGGTTCGCGACCAAACCGCAAAAAACGCGACTTTTAAATTTATGTATTTTTTGTGAACCTACAAATCACATTGCAACAAAACTTGGTACCAAGCTTCCTTTTAGGTCTTAGATGAACTTTAGGAAAAAGTTTTCACAAAGTTCGGGTCATTTCAACACTATAAAGAACTCAATCACTCACTGACTGACTAAACACGAAATCTCAAAAACCACCGAACGGATTCGTATGAAACTTGGTACGTAGCTTCCTCTAGGGTAGTAGGTGCTCGCTAAGAAACGGTTTCAAAAAATTCAATCAGGTGTGCGACCAAACCGCAAAAAACGCGACTTTCAAATTTATGTATTTTTTGTGAACCTACAAATCACATTGCAACAAAACTTGGTACCAAGCTTCCTTTTAGGTCTTAGATGAACTCTAGAAAAAAGTTTTCACAAAGTTCGGGTCATTTCAGCACTATAAAGAACTAGCAGAAAGTACCCATGCTTCGCTACGGATTATGATTAAGGAACGGATTCGAATGCAAATTGGTATGTAGCTTTCTCTAGAGTTGTAGGTGCTCTCTGAGAAACTGTTTCAAAAAATTAAATCGGGTTCTCGACCAAACCGCGTAAAACGCGACGTTTAATTTTCGAATTTTCTGAACTTAAACATTAAATTAAAAGAAAATTTGGTGCTAAACTTCCTTTTAGGTTTAAGATGAATTCTGGGACGTTTTTTCTGAACTTACAAAGCAGTTCGCAACTAAAATTGGTGCTAAGCTTTCTTTTAGGTCTTAAATGAACTGTAATAAAAATTTTACAACAAGTTTGGTTCTGCTCGGCACTATAACTCTTTATACTTTGCATAAGTGCTTATAAAAAAAAAACATTTCAATCACGTTTCAAACCAAACAGCAATAAACTCGATACTTGAGGATTGTTGTATATTTTCTAAACCTAGACAACAGATCACAAATAAACTTGATATTATGATTCTTCGGCTGATTGTAAATTAGCGATAGCAGTCTTGGCTGTTCACTAGAAGGCCGGTTCTTATCAGTTGACCTCTGCCCTCCCTCCCACTCCCCGCACCTCACCAGCACCGCACCGCAGTACGGCTCGGCTCATATCAGTCCAGTACACGCTTTTGACCTGAACACTGCTTTGCTGTTTGTTCAGTTATGTCCATTGCTTATTGCTTCTGAATACTACCTACTTTTTCTTAAATATTTTCTTTTGCCCCACTATTTGCTACCATAGTATTCGATTGCCTCACATCCTTTCATACCATCATTTTTTTACCTTTTTTCATGTCATAACTCTGACATTCTTAATAGTTCTCCTGGTTCAAACTTGATACAGTTGACATAACTCTGTAGTTACAACTCCGGCCACTCCACTTTGGGTAGGGTGTTCCCTTACTACATGAGTTTATATTGGTATTTTATTCTGTTAACTATTTGCTTCTTTTACTTACTGCTTGCTTCAATTCTAGATCATCTGCTTGGGTTTGAACCTTTTCACTTCATCTTCTTCTTCTAAAATACAAAGCTAAATTTTTCTTTATTCATCTTAATACTTTTTTTGAACAGTTGCACGACAATGGTTATTGAAACATTCGATATTGATGGTGTGGCAGTACCTCACCATGTCATAAAGATCACTGGGGACGGGGCTTGCCTTTTCTCCTCTTTATCTTATCTGGTCCACTGTACAGCTTCACTAACACTCCGAGTGCGCGCTGACATTGTGCGTCACGTGTCCAACAACTGGCGCAGACTTAAGCCTTACACCTTGACCATAAATAAAGTCCCTTACAGAACTAAACGTCAGTACATCGCCGACATGTCACAGCCTTACTTCTATGGAACCTTTTGTGAGCTCATGGTTGCAGCAGAGGTCTTTCCTTATAAGTTCGAGCTCTTTCGTGACAGAAAACTCTTAGCCTGTTATGGGGATGAGGATCAGGAAATAAAAAGACTTAAGTTCTCTGGTGATGACATGGCAGGGCACTTTGACGTTCTTATACCTTGCGAACAACCTTATGTACCAAATTATTTTCAAAACAGTCTACATACCTCAAAATCTTATGCCTCAACATTAAAATCCCAACCTGGTTTTTCTGAATCTATGCCCACCGACCCTATTACATCCAACCTGGCCCATCTTCCCTTTGTGTCTATGAACCTGTTGCAGTCCAACCAGGCTCTTCTCAGCCCATCCTATCAAACCTTGAAACTCTCTTAGACATGAGTTCGGACGAATCAATCGTAACAGTGATCACACCTCAAAAATCTAGAGATAGAAAACGAAGGAAAAGATTCACTGATTCCATCCGAAAAAAGCAGGTTAGGGAGTCTGTTGCTAAAAATACGGAGAGCCACCCTGAAATGCATAGAAAGGCTGTTAAAAAATATGCCGAGAGCCACCCTGAAGTGCACAGGGGGGCTGTTCAAAAATATGCCGAGAGCCACCCAGAAGTAAACAGAAGGGCTGTTCAAAAATATGCCAAGAGCCACCCAGAAGTAAATAGAAGGGCTGTTAAAAAATATACCGAGAACAACCCCGAGATTAACAGAAAGTCTGTAAAGAAGTACTCAAAAAACCATCCTGAAGTTAATCGTGAGGCTACGTCAAAGTACAATGAGAGGCGTGCACAAGTAAAGTTACTGCCATGGACAATCAAGAAACTCTCAGGTTTCAAGTATGACCCAAACATTGAATATTCTACAGATAAAATAGTTCAACTTGGACCTCGAGAAAAGTGCAATTTCTGCCATGATTTAAAATGGAAAGACGAAAGCCCCGGAATGTGTTGCAGTAATGGAAAAGTTCAACTGCTTCCCTTTCAAAAATATCCCGACCCCTTACATAGCCTTCTTTCTCACGACCATCCTGAAGCTGAGCATTTTCTTAATAATATTCGCAAATACAACGGTTGTTTCCAAATGACGTCGTTTGGAGCAAAAGAGATAAAAGGAGACCATTTCATGCCAACATATAAGGTGCAAGGCCAGGTTTATCATAGAATAGGGAGTCTAATGCCTCGAACACAACAGCAGCCATCTTTCCTTCAGATATATTTTGTTGGTGATGATAACCGTGAAAGAGACATTCGCTGTGGGTACTTTCAAGATGTCAAGCCAGCATTGGTAGGCCAGCTCCAAAAAATTCTTCATGAACATAACAAATATATCAAATAGTTCAAAGCTGCTATTGATTCTGTTCCCAAAGATCAGCAAGATTTCCAGGTAGTTATCACTGCTGACCAGAAGCCTTCGAGTGCTCACAAGGGACGTTACAATACTCCTACCACTAACGAAGTTGCTTTCTTGATTGTAGGCCAGGTGTTTGAAAAGCGAGACATTGTGCTGTACAGTAGGGAAGACAAACTGATAAGAATCAGTGAGCTACATCGAGCGTATGATTCTCTTCAGTATCCTCTCATCTTCTGCCGTGGTGAAGATGGCTATTGTATCAACATCCCTCAGCGTGACCCAAACACCAAGACAGCACTTAAGAAAACTGTGTCTGCAGCTGATTTCTACGGATATAATTTAATGGAGCGAGAAGGCGAAGAACCATATTTACTTTTGTTTCGCAACCTCCTCAACCAATTTTTGGTTGATATGTACGCAAAAATTGAAACAGAACTGCTAAACTTCATTCGAAACAACCAAAAAAAGTTGAGGAGTGAAGACTACATTCACTTGAAGGATGCCATGAGAAAAGCTGATGCTCAGGTATCGGAGCTGGGTAAGATGGTTGTACTGCCATCAAGCTTCACTGGAGGACCTCGCTACATGCATGAGCGTACTCAGGATGCCATGACCTATGTCCGCCATTTTGGTCGTCCAGATCTCTTTATAACTTTTACGTGCAACCCAAAATGGCGAGAGATATGTGAACTGCTCAAGGAAGGTCAGAAGGCTCAGCACAGACACGACTTGGTTTTCTACTTAAAAGTGAAGCATTTGATGAAACTAACGAAAGGGTCTATATTTGGAGCATGTAGATGTCACATGTTCTCCATAGAATGGCAAAAAAGAGGCCTTTCTCATGTACACATTCTCCTTTGGCTAGAAGAAAAGATTAAACCAGACATGATTGACAAAGTTATTTGTGCAGAGATACCTGACCCAGAGCTAGACCCTGCCCTCCATGAGATTGTGAAGTCAACTATGATCCACGGCCCATGTGGTGCTCTCAACAGAAATTCGCCCTGTATGGTTAATGGAGCTTGCAGCAAAAAGTATCCCCGTCCTCTACTAAGAGAAACACAGATTGGGGAAGACGGTTATCCTAAATACCGTAGGTGTTCTCCTTCAGATGGTGGATTTGTTGTTGACATCAACGGGGTAAAGCTTGACAATCAATGGGTGGTACCTTTTAACCCTGTCCTGTCTCGCACCTTTTCAGCGCATATCAACATCGAGTACTGCAACTCTGTCAAGTCTATCAAATATATTTGCAAATAAGTCAACAAAGGGTCCGATCAAGCAGCTTTTACAGTTGAAAATGAACTTGACGAGGTGACAAGGTACCAGACAGGACGCTACATTAGTACTTCTGAAGCTGTCTGGCGAATTCTCTGCTTTCCAATACATGATCGCCATCCCCCAGTCATGCATCTTGCAGTTCATCTTGAAAACGGCCAAAGAGTTTATTTTAACGAAGAAAATGTCATGGAAAGGCTAAACAACCCGCCAAAAACTACTCTTTTGGGCTTCTTCGATCTGTGCAAAACCGATGCGTTTGCAAGAACCCTCCTTTACTCTGAAGTTCCGTCATATTTCGTATGGAAAAAGAATACCTTTTGTAGAAGAAAGCAAGGGAAATCAGTACCAGGCTATCCCGGGGTGAAAAAAGATCAGGTTTTAGGCAGGGTATATACTGTTCACCCTAATAACTCTGAGTGCTATTTTCTACGCCTTCTCCTACACGAAGTTAAAGGGCCTACGTCATTTGAATATCTTAGGAACGTAAATGGAGTGGTCCACCAAACGTTTCAGTCTGCATGTACAGCTCTTGGTTTGCTCGAAGACGACACTCACTGGGATCGAACACTAGAAGAAGCTTCACTCTCAGACTCCCCGTCCAAGATCCGCGAACTACTTGCCATCATGTTGGTGTTTTGCCAAGTAAGTAGTCCTCTCACATTATGGGAAAAACACCGCGACAGTTTGGCGGACGACGTAAAGAAGTCGATGAAGACAGAGTTTGGGGATGTGCAACAGCGTATGGACATTGTGTACAACAAATGTTTGGCTTTACTCGAAGATTTGGTGTATTCAATGTCTGGCAACCGTCTCCAAAACTATGGTCTTCCTACACCACTTCGCGAGCAAGAGTCCATCACTAACAACCTGGAACGCCTCAGAGAAATTTCTTTCGATGTAGTCCAGCTCTGTGAAATGGTTGCTGTAAATGTTCCAAAGCTGAACGAAGAACAACTGAATATTTACAAAGAAATTACCTGCAGTATTATTTCAGAATCTGGGCAACTCTTTTTCCTGGACGCTCCTGGTGGTACCGGAAAAACATTTTTGATCAATTTGTTGTTAGCAAAAATAAGGAGTGAGAAAAAGATTGCCATCGCAGTTGCATCCTCTGGCATTGCTGCGACACTGCTTGATGGTGGGAAGACGGCTCATTCAGCTTTCAAGTTGCCTCTCAACCTGAACCACTCAGAAACACCTATTTGCAACATATCAAGACAAAGCAATATGGGCCAGGTACTCAAAGAAACAGTATTAATTGTTTGGGACGAGTGTACCATGGCTCACAAAGGAGGTGTATAGAGGCTCTGGACAGGACACTTCAAGACATCAGGAACTGCAAACGTCTAATGGGCGGAGTAACAGTTCTGCTGGCTGGAGACTTCAGGCAAACCTTGCCCGTGATACCTCGAGGAACTCGGGCTGATGAGGTGAAAGCGTGCCTTAAGTCATCCTTCTTATGGCCAAAAATTAAAATCCTGTCTTTGAGAGTTAACATGAGAGTTCATTTGAATGGAGATTTGAAAGCAGAAGAATTTTCTACATTAGTTTTACAAATAGGTGATGGTAAACTGCTAGAAGATCATGAAGGTAAATGTGCAATACCTCAAAATCTTTGTCATACTGTTTGTGATATGAAGACACTGCTTGACAAGATATATCCTAACTTAAATGACAATGTGAACAATAGTCCAACATGGTTGCAAGAGAGGGCAATTCTTACCCCAACTAACGACTCTGCAAATGTAATAAACCTTTCGTTGTTAGAAAAATTGCCTTCTGCTGTTGTGAGGTATGAATCTGTGGACTCAGTGGTTGAGACAGAAGACGCTGTTCACTATCCAGCGGAGTTTCTCCACACTCTGAACCCCCCTGGAATTCCACCTCATGTTCTTTCTCTAAAAGTCGGTGCTCCAATAATGCTACTCCGCAACCTAAACCCTCCCAAACTCTGTAACGGTACCAGGCTGCAGGTGAAAACTCTGCATAAACATGTTATTGAAGCGACAATATTTACAGGCGTTGGTCAAGGAGAAACTGTTTTTATTCCCCGAATTCCTCTTATTCCCTCAGACTACCATTTTGCATTCAAACGTCTGCAGTTCCCTGTAAAATTATGCTATGCCATGACTATTAACAAGGCACAAGGGCAAAGTTTGAAGATGGCTGGGGTAGATCTGAGCAATGACTGTTTCTCCCATGGCCAGTTATACGTAGCATGTTCTAGAGTAAGCTCATCTGACAATCTGGTCGTCCTTCAGCCAGAAAAAAGGACTAAAAATGTTGTTTACAAAGAGGTACTAAGCACTTAAGAAAACAACATCAATTTTGTCTGTCCGTATATATCTATCAGACTAAAATGTACTAAAATATATTTAAGTACTTGCATATATTAAACTACCTGGTGCGACTGTTCCGGCAGAGGATAGGGTGACTGCCTTACCAAATAAAACTACCCGGTGAGACTGTTCCGGCAGAGGCTAGGGTGACTGCCTTACCAAATAAAACTACCCGGTGAGACTGTTCCGGCAGATGCTAGGGTGACTGCCTTACCAAATAAAACTACCCGGTGGGATTGATTCGGCAGAGGCTAGGGTGACTGCCTTACCAAATAAAACTACCCGGTGTGATTGATTCGGCAGAGGCTAGGGTGACTGCATTAACAAATAAAACTACCCGGTGTGATTGATTCGGCAGAGGCTAGGGTGACTGCCTTACCAAATAAAACTACCCGGTGTTTTTAATTAAATGTTATATATATATATATTTTTTTTTTGAAATAAGTTGTAAATATGGTCTCTACCTGCCGGCCTCCCCGTGGCGAGACTGGATACGCCAGACTCATTTTCTCAATTTTAATTCTGGTAAACCAACGGGCAGATGTACTCGAGTTACTAACAATTAATTATTTCGTTCCTCGGCGAAAATACACAACCCGTACATAGGTCCTAATGTAAGTGTTCCTTAATCATAATCCGTAGCGAAGCACGGGTACTTTCTGCTAGTTGGTCATATTAATTTAACCCTGTTAACATTTTACCATTTAGTACAAGTTCATTTTGTTGTACCCCATTCTATGTTCTAGGTTAAAATGTAGATTATTATTAAAGTAAATTAGTTTAAGAAAGTAGTTTTATAACATGTTTGTGTAGATGTAATTTAGTTTTTAGCACTTGAAAAAGGTTTGGGTTTTACCAAATTGATACGTCGTGATTGGTAATTTTCACGTAATGATGGCAAATGTCCAACTACCTTTGTCTCCCTCATCTGATACTCCATCATTAACAAATTTCAAAAACAAAGATGTTTTTCATTTCATTTCATTTTGATGAAAATATTTTTAATGGACTCGCCATGTGCTGTTTATAGGAAAGCTTTTGTTTTATGCCTCTTGACCAAACTGTTCATCCGCTATACATACTGCACGAGTGGTCTGCCTCACCCTATATGTTCATTACAATGAGTAATATTAAACAGGTGCATTGTCAGGTGAATACACTAATTAGTTTTATGCTAAATGATTTATAACAAAAGACTTAAAACTAAGTATGTCTTAAAAATGCACCGAGGGATGTAATTTCTACAAATTATAAAAAATTATTTTTACCATTAGGCTGATTTGTTTTTCATCATCTCCTCTATATTAAAGTATGCATTTTGTAGAAAAATTTCTTTATTACACTTATAAAATTTAACTTCGTCAAGGTGTTTTTAAAAAATTTGGCAAACTATTGTAAATTTTAATTCCCATGAACTTTTTAAAAATAATGTTCTGTGAATTGGGTAATGTAGAATATTCTTATTTTAGTATAAAAAGCTACACATCACTTAGTTTTTAAAAAAATGTTATATTTCGGCTTACAATCTAAAGCCATTCTCAAACATTAGACAACATAAATAGTTTTAAAAAATTATATAAATTAATTAATAGATCATATGTTTAAAAAAATATATAACAGATGATTTGATCAATGAAAATAGTTGAATATATATTATATAAATTTTGATAAAAAATTGTTTAGTCACTTATAAATTTTGAATTTTGAATTTTATTTAATACTTCTGATTTAATAATAAATTATAAAATACAATGGCAAAAACTTAAACCTACTGATCATCCATCTCTATCTGGACTGAGTCTGGTTCGTCTGGTCCCATGAACAAGCGGGGAACAGTCGATGGAACTTCCTGCAGCTCAGAACCATCGTTCTCGTAAGTCACGTCATCTGTGGACCTCCAGGAAACCATGCATAACTTGATAGACCCTTCTTTCAGAACCTTTGAGGCAACTTGATTGCGGTAGTTGGAGTAGTAGTTAAAGAGGGAAGTTGGAGCGCTGTAAGCAGTTGGCCCGGTCCTCATCTTTTTCAGGTGATTGCAGAAGAGGTCGCCCAGTGCTGCAGTTCGTTTTCCGAAGAATACCGGTTTAAACCATACCTGTTGCTGCCCGCCTGCCGTGAATTCTGTAGGTAGGGCTTGTGACAGTTTGGCATATGCGTTAAGCTTTATGAGCTTAAACTTGCGAACAGTGGCGTTTGCGCTTCCTTTTCCCCTGAAGTTATCTCCGATTTCCTTTCGGGTCTGGAACTCGTTTCCTGTTATGAGCTCAAGAAGATTAAGATCTTCCCAGTGTGTACCCCAAGTGGCGTGGAATACGACTTGTTTAGCTTGCTCAGCAGTTCCATTGAAGCTCAATTCGAACTCTGTATTGAGCGCCCTTTTGTAGAAAGTCTGTGCTCCTTTGCCGGAATGATCTATCAAGCCAAATTCCTGAATAATGTTCGGCACATATGAGGAAGCTCCTGACTCGTCGATAGTTTCACTCGGATCCGCTTCCCAGCTCAGCCGCACTCAGATTGGCGTAATAAAACGGGAATGGGAAGAAGGCTTTATTATTGACTCTGGATCCGGTGATCAGCAAGATGTTGGCTATGAGAGGGAAAAGTTCAGTGGCCTCCGACTGTGTACAGGTTAAGACCTTCTCAATCAACTCTTGATACCTAGGCAAGTGCGAAAGAGTTTTCGCCACTGCTCTCTTCCACCGGTCTGAGTACAACTGAGTGGTTCGGGACCTGTGGACAGACTTGGGAAAGTTAACAATTATTTTTAACTGAATAAAGTTAAAGTTAATCCTCTATTAAACTAACTAATTGAAGTTAAAAGTTAGAGTTCAATGAAACTAACTGATTAAAGTTAAATTTTAAAAAAGTAACTGAAATTAAAAGTTAAAAGTTAGTTTGTGTGGCATGAAAGAATACATACAATAATTGTATTTACAAAAAACTGTTGTCTCTTATTATTATACATAACGTAAACCATCTGGAAACTAATTCAACACACTTTATTATTCACTCGGCAAACTTTAAAACTGAAATGAATCCACCTTCAAGTCTCCCAGTATTATCACTAACACTATGACTACGTCTTGGACAAACAATGGGTCACGTTGGGTGTGTCTATTAATTATGGGCAGGGCAGGAAGATGGCGGAAAGGGATGGGTGTGACTCATGACTTTGTTTGTCGGCGAATACTTGGGATTGAGGAAAACGCCCGGTCTTTGACCAAAGTTTTGGACGCTTTCTCCGCCATTGTCTACATTCCACGGGACAAACCGTACCTCGTTTGTAAAACTAACTGAGTTAGTTTAATCGTTAGTGAATTTGTTAACTAGTTAAAGTTAAAAGTTAAACATCCCCAAAACTAACGAATAAGTTGAAAAGTTAACAGAAAAACTAACGATTAAACTTAATCGTTAATTATTTTTAATCGTTAGTCCCAAGCCTGCCTGTGGAGCATTATCAATTGTGTGATAGGCCCCACAGTTTGGGCTAAAGAGGCTCGACGGTGAGGAGGGTACGTGATGCCGTCGAGATGGATGTGATGGCTGTTGTTGAGGCCGTACTGGCTGACCGTATATATTTTTTTAAACATATGATCTATTAATTAATTTATATAATTTTTTAAAACTATTTATGTTGTCTAATGTTTGAGAATGGCTTTAGATTGTAAGCCGAAATATAACATTTTTTAAAAACTAAGTGATGTGTAGCTTTTTAAACTAAAATAGTAATGAACACCATCACGAAAAAAACATACCGTCAAGAATAGAATATTCTTGTGGCAAGTTTGGTAATTATGCTGATTTTTGAATTGTTCACAAACAGTTGGATTTTTTTGTACTATATTTAGAAGTTCCAAAATGTACAAGCATGGTAAAGTTAGTAATTGCGATTTCTGAAATATTGGACACCAGTTTTCTCTAAATTGTGCCCCGGTCATTGCTCTTATTACAGATTTTTTTGCTCTAAAAACCTTTTGAAAGTTGGGACATTGTCCTTATATTACAATTCCATATTTAAGAATTGATTGAATATAAGCAAAATATACAATTTTGCATGTTGCAATAGAAACTGATTGAGCCAAAATCTTGATTGCAAATCGTAGAGAGCTTAATTTGTTTACTAGATAATCAATATGGGAATACTTTCCATATAGATTACTTTTAATATAGAATTAATAAAATAATGTTAAACCATATTCTTACATATGAGACGCCGACACAACGTTGTTGGTATTTTAGGGCGAATGTGAATGGTTATATGATTGTAGGATGAGTGTGGATAGTAAGGATTAGAGGTCAAATGTTGGGTCAGCCAGTTAATCTACTTGGGCTTGATGATAAATTGATGTATAAATTCAAACAGATATGTTTATTTGTAGATTTTGTTGATGAATAGAATTTCATGTTGCTATTCAGAACTCATCTGTTTTAAAGTTATCTATGTCTGTCTCTAGATAACCCCTGATGTTGAGGAGGAGAAACACATTGTGGATGTTGTTAATACAGACTTGAAAGAAGAATGGGTTGGTTCTAACGAAGAGGAATTTATAATGGATAAGGTATGTATTTGTGGTTGATTCTTTTAATATTAGTGCTTTTCTATAGAGTATTATTGAGATTTAGGTATGGTACTCTCTAAACCCCTGACTAAAATGTATTTATTTCCTCAGGTATGAAGGTACTAGTCATTGTCTTTATACATACAGAAATAGATTTTTCATTACATGTTGAGTCTGAAATTATTAGCTGTTTTGGTGTTCAGTTGTGGACCTAGTATGGTCCATGTAAATTTAATGCAGTTTAGTGGTAGACCTCACCGATTACTTAGATTACTGGGGAAATGTATACTTATTAGAGAGATACCTATTGTAGGGTACCTTATTAGAGACCCTTGATCTCTAATAAGGTACCACAAATACATACCTTATCCATTATAAATTCCTCTTCGTTAGAACCAACCCATTCTTCTTTCAAGTCTGTATTAACAATATCCACAGTGTGTTTCTCCTCCTCAACATCAGGGGTTATCTAGAGACAGACATAGATAACTTTAAAACAGATGAGTTCTGAATAGCAACATGAAATTCTATTCATCAACAAAATCTACAAATAAACATATCTGTTTGAATTTATACATCAATTTATCATCAAGCCCAAGTAGATTAACTGGCTGACCCAACATTTGACCTCTAATCCTTACTATCCACACTCATCCTACAATCATATAACCATTCACATTCGCCTTAAAATACCAACAACGTTGTGTCGGCGTCTCATATGTAAGAATATGGTTTAACATTATTTTATTAATTCTATATTAAAAGTAATCTATATGGAAAGTATTCCCATATTGATTATCTAGTAAACAAATTAAGCTCTCTACGATTTGCAATCAAGATTTTGGCTCAATCAGTTTCTATTGCAACATGCAAAATTGTATATTTTGCTTATATTCAATCAATTCTTAAATATGGAATTGTAATATAAGGACAATGTCCCAACTTTCAAAAGGTTTTTAGAGCAAAAAAATCTGTAATAAGAGCAATGACCGGGGCACAATTTAGAGAAAACTGGTGTCCAATATTTCAGAAATCGCAATTACTAACTTTACCATGCTTGTACATTTTGGAACTTCTAAATATAGTACAAAACAATCCAACTGTTTGTGAACAATTCAAAAATCAGCATAATTACCAAACTTGCCACAAGAATATTCTACATTACCCAATTCACAGAACATTATTTTTAAAAAGTTCATGGGAATTAAAATTTACAATAGTTTGCCAAATTTTTTAAAAACACCTTGACGAAGTTAAATTTTATAAGTGTAATAAAGAAATTTTTGCTTCCGGACTATGCTTCTGGTACCGTACTTTGTAC